>CAUYRH010026093.1:0-11263 GCA_963574655.1 Perodicticus potto
ATGAAAGAGGTAAAGTCTCCATCTTTCTTTAAGGCTGCATAGTATTCCATGGTATACATGTACCACAATTTATTAATCCATTCATGGATCGATGGGCACTTGGGCTTCTTCCATGACTTAGCAATTATGAATTGGGCTGCAATGAACATTCTGGTACAGATGTCTTTGTTATAATATGATTTTTGGTCTTCTGGGTATATACCTAGTAAAGGAATTATAGGATTGAATGGCAGGCCAATTTTTAGATCTCTAAGTATTCTCCAAACATCATTCCAAAAGGAATATATTAGTCTGCATTCCCACCAGCAATGTAGAAGTGGTCCCTTTTCTCCACATCCATGCCACCATCTCTGGTTTGGGGATTTTGTAATGTGGGCTAATCTTACTGGAGTTAGATGATATCTCAAAGTAGTTTTGATTTACATTTCTCTGATGACTAAGGATGATGAGCATTTTTTCATGTGTCTGTAGGCCGTGTGCCTGCATGTCCACCCTCCCAGATGAGCTCCGACAATATTTGAGAGCTGTCATTAAAACCTTGATTGGTAGCCTTGCCAGCAGCTAACATCCCCAAAGCAGCTTACTGTCCTCAAATGGCAAATGATTTTTTTCTGTTTCTTTCTTGAATCATTAATTTATTTACAAAAGGCTTTTTATGAAATCATTTGTATCCGATTTCCCTCTGAAACTCTAATTTGACATGAGTGGAATCTTATTTAAGGGATTCTTTGAATGTATCAGAATTACCAACCCCTTTAATCGTAGATGTCTCTGTCAGTTTCCCACGTCACCAGCATTTCCCTCCTTCCCTCCTGGGCCGGACCCAGGGGCGTCTGTGGATCTGCCTCTGGCCCGTCTTTCTTGTCTAACTTCATCCCTCCCAGGCTCCTGCACTCACCCAGTACCTGTGCACAGTGATCACGTCCCCACTGTTTCTCCATCAGCCTTCTTCTCTGTGGGAGATGAAATATAACAAATGTGTTGATTGCCATCCCGTTTGTTCTTGAGGCTGAGACAGGATGGCATCCAAATAGGCTTTTGAATTTATCAACCTGCAGCCCTCATGCTCAGCTTTGATGCCCACAGTAACAACACACTGGTACCTAGGAAGGCTACCCCTTCCGTTATAGCACCGCTGGTCACCACAAGGTCTTCTTTATATGATGCCAGAATCTGGCCCTTTTCAACAACTCTGTACTAGTCCTTGTTCTGATTTTAGAAGTAGCAAAGCAAAAGTTGTCTTTCCTCTGGCATTTTAAATACTTGACAACTGACACCTTCTCCCTCCCCAGCCTCTTCTGGGGTCTTCCTGCCCAAGTTTGCAGGGAAGACTTTCCCCAGGCGCCCTGAGGTTCACCTACTGTACACATGCTCCTCTCGAAACAGACAACCAGACTGATTACCAGATTCCAGATGACTTTCATGACCCGCACCAACTCTCTGGGAGTGTTTGGAGATGGGTAATGGCTTCCCACAGCCTGCGCTCCGATTCCAGAGTTAGCCAGAGACCCACGCAATGCAGTTAGCGATGTCTAAGGGAGAGGCAGATATTTGCCAGGGCTGCTGTAACTGGTACTCTGGACACCATCTGACACCCAGAGTACAGGGAACTGTTACCATTTTTTATTTAAATACTCTGTTTTCCTTAATGCTAAATTTGCATCAGCTTTGCTAGTAAGCCCATATTAAAAAAAAAAAGAAAGATCAGCTAAAACATTCAGATTATTTCTTAAACATAGTCCGAGCAAAGCTTGTTTTTACCCATGATGTGGTGCTGCCTTGCCCCTTAGTTAACTAAAAAGAACAAAAATTCTGGAATGATCATCTCTGTGCCACTTTCAGCCCTAACACTTCCTGGCTATGTGATTGTCAGCAAAGGATCTGAACTGTTTGAGCCTCGTCACTGACAATGAGACTGGAGATATTAAACGAGTTATTATGTGCACACACCAGAAGGCAAAACGCAAATACAAGTTACTTCAGGAGGCCAATGCTTTTGACCGGCCAGCTAAATTTCCCTCGGGCTCTCGTTATGGGGGATCTCGTGTCTCTGGACAAACTGACTCCTTGCGGGGAATTTAAAACAAAGGTAGAAAAAAAGAAATGAAAACATCCAAGGTACTTGGGTGAACAAACTTGCACATGGGTGCGAGCTTTTCAAAGGAGAGAATTTTAGACAAGATGAAAGTATTTCCTAGATGCTGTCAAAGCAGGGTGACGAGCAAACACAGCCGTGCCCTCCTGCTTGCTCTGGGTATTCAAGGCCTGGGAGGTTTGGCTGTAAATGCTTTTCCCTTGCCGTTTGCTCACACAATCCTACACCGCTGCCCTAATACCGTTGCCAACTCTCCTCAGGGATATATCACAAAATGTTAGGGTAGCTCTCAGCAGTACACTGAGTCAGAGGCTGCAGCCCTAAACCTTCCAGATCCCCCAGGAAATGCACGTGAGGAAATAGCATGGCGGAGACCCCAGGGCCGAGGGGCAGCACACTTCACCTGAAGTCAGCGTCACCACCTTCCCCAATGGAGAGTGCCCAGCGGGCATACGGCCCACAGGACCAGATCTACAGATTTCTCAAGAAAACCCATATCCAGTGCATGGATATTTTTATGTGAATGTCCCTATTTTTAAGATACGTGACATTCAATAGCTACATCATGGATAACCATGCCCAGGTATCCAGATTACGCTGCAATCACACTAGAGAGGGGCACGCTCACCACGGAAGGTGCAGGTACAGGTGAGCCCTCCCCACAGCCCGCCCAGCTTGGTGCTGTTCAGCTCCTATTTAACAAATGAGTCCCCAAAACGTCACCATCAGCTGGAAGTTTACATACCGCAGAGAATATGTCATCTCCTTGCCATTCAGGACTGGAGAGGGGGAATATGAAATGGTAATGCTGCCCAGTCCCCCAGAGTTGGCAAGGGGGGATGAGTGATGATTTTTCTGGCTCCTCTTGACAACTTTAAATATTCCCTCCCCTTGCCCTTTCGGTGGAGAAAACTGAAGTCTTTTCCTCCCACTTCTTTTTTTCATAGCCTCGCCTCCCCCTCAAATCCAAATTCTTTCTTTGTTTCTTTTTATTTACATTTTATTTCCCAAAGAGCACGTGTCCCCAGACAACACAAGTGCCCAACACGGTGTCCAGGACATAGTAGAAACTCCATAAATGTTGGTTGGCTCTTTCTATACATGACTTGAGACAAAATGAAAGAAATATGTAAAAATAAAGCAGTTTAAATGGAAACAGAAAATCAAAGCTGTGATGTGAAGAGGAGAGGAACGAAATCTCTGAACCACAAGGACCGGGCTGGTTACCGCGATTGAGTGTGAAATTTCACTTCCTGGCGGCCGCGCTCGGAGCCTCTCAGGCTTAAAGTGACCGCCTGTCCTCTGCTGTGCTGAGGGTGAAGGACCAGCGATGGGGAAATGAATTTCTTGTACTTTGCCCTGACCCCGTCCTGCCTTAGAACAAATGTTTTTCTTCACATCTCGGTTTTATTTTAGGAAATCCATTAATCTCTCACTGAACATCCATGCAGTATTGTGTTAAAAATCCACTCCAGTCCTAAATTATTTGGGGTTCTGTTTTGTGTGGTGAAGAATACAAGCCTCATGGCGAAGGCAATTTATAGCCAAAGCTGTTGCTAGGGTGTTGCTAAAGGGAATCTGTAGCCCTTGGTTAATCTGGAAGCTCACGGAATGTACACAGAGGCAAGCTACAGCTGGGTGTGAAAGGAAGAGAATATCAGATAAAGGATGGGAGGAAAGAAGGGAAGGAGGGAGGGAAGGAGGGAACGAGGAAGGAAGGAAGGCACAGAGGGGAGGAGAGCGGAAGGGAGACTGTGACTACCCCTTAGTGACAAGGAAAATGTCAGGAAGCCCAGGTTGCTCCCAAGACCATGATAGCAGAATCTCTAGGGGTGAACCTCAAGCATAAATAGTTTTGTCAAGTTCCCCAGGGGATCAGACTGTGCATCTGAGGTTGAGGACTGTGATTTTAGGGAAGCAGTGGCCCAGAGTGCGGGCACCTGCAGAGCTGATGTGGCTAGATGCTGGATGCTCTACTTGAGGACCTTGGCAACTTTCTGGACTCTGTAGATCCTTTTCAGGAGAGTTGAAGAAGTAGAAAAATCAGGCTGTGAGAGGAAGGCAGGAGTGTCTGGGCAAATCTACACGATTCTCGCTTAATCCTGCAACTGACGTTGTTGAATCTGGAAGAGAAGAGGGGGGAAGGTGGCTTGAGGAGTTGGCAGAGACAAGGTGATGTGTTGTTTGGGACACCTAAGACAACTTGAACAAAAGGTGAGTCTACCACATCTTGTAAGTGTGCTATTTAAATCTTGGAGAATGGCGAGAAAATGTTGCATCTGTTCAGGGGATTTCATCTTGATAAACCAAGACTGATCAGAGGACCTTGCCCCAACCTGCCCTTGCTCTACACTCTCAACTCATTAAATTCTAACTGTCCTATATTGCATTTCCCACTGCGCTTCAAACGTATCACTTGGTTACCTCTTTTGGGTCTCACAAACATCCTATAAAGTATAAAAATAAATCCTATTTTACAACAAGAAAACTTGTCCAGTGAGGGCATGACATTTGGTCTGGTAGTTTGCCCAAACAAAGTCATTAAGTGACAAGATCAGGATTCAAGCCGGGACCCTCTGTGGTCCCCCAAACCCGTGGTCTTTTCACTCTGCCCCTGTGGATGCGAAGCACAAATTCATTCCTTGGAGAACTGCACACTTCCCTCAGAACCTGTAAAAGAAGCTACACCCTGAAAGATAATATCCCAGCCTCACGGCTTCTGAATAAAATGAGTGGAAAGTGAGAACAGCGGAGGGGGTTCCAGAAAGGCTGGAGTGAGGCACAGAGCGTTTCAGAGGGGCTGGGGGCTGAGCGCTCATCGGTGTTGACACAGACGCCCGGGACTCAGGACTGACCGGAATGGCACTCATCAGAAAGTGCAGCCCCTGAAGCTCCGTTGAGGTTCGGACAGGAATGGCCGCTCTCAGCGCTGCCCCTCTGTGCCATCTTCTCCTTTCTCCTCTGGACACATCATCCGTGCTAACTTCTGCCGGCTAAATCCTCCCGCACACGCCAGCTCATCTGGCCATTTTCTCCTGCTGAAATCAAATATCCACATCCTTGATTACTCCTGAAAACTGGTTACTGTCCATTTGCAAGCAATATTTTCCTCTTAATGTGTCCAGGTATGAATGATCCAGAAGGCTGCTTTGATTTCTGGAATATTAACTTATTGGAGAAGGAAATCTAATAAAAACGTAATAGTAGCTTCAAATGGCCGCCTAATCCGTGTCAATGAGATGACTTTCTTTTGGTCACAGACTGCAGACATTAGGATTCGTTATCCTTTGAACTGAGGTGGGAAAGCCAGCAACATATCATTTCCCTTCCAATGAGAAGGAACTTGGAAATAGCTGATGCAATGTCCACTTGAAAAAGCCAGCAACATTTTATATTGCATTTTTATAAACTATCTTCATATTGTATTTGAAAAGAAACCGGACTGTAATTTCATGCCAGGACAAGTTTTAGACTCTTCGAGAATAAAATCGGGTAAGACCACAACAGAGACTGTTTAGTTTGGACAGACTAGTTGCCAAAATGCCCGTAGAAGGGAGGATTAGTGGAGCATTTTTCTTTCAGCTCATGTTTTCAGATTTTCTTCAAAAGTTAGTTTAACAAAAATTTGAGAGGAGCCATGTGACACACTTATAAAATACAAATATCTCAGACAGAGCTTGTGTCTCAGACCAAATCAGGCCAGGGAGCTTGTGATGCAATTCAGCCAAGGTTGCTGTCTCTGATGTTCCTAATTTATTATGAGTCATCAGAAGAAGGGAAAAGGGGGCATCTGTGCCCCAGGTCCTAACTAGATGCTGGACATACCATGTCATTAGTCCTTCTCAATGTCCCCAATCCCTGCCACCCTGAGGTTGGTATTATTCCAATTTTATCAACAAAGGAAAAGAAGCTGAGGAAGACAGAAGAAACTGGACAGCCTGGCAAGTGCTTGGGGCAAGATACAAGCTGGAAAATGAGACCGAAATGCCTATTTGTCCCAAATGTATTGGAACCAATCAATGAATAAATCTTAGAAGGTAGGAAAAATAGAAAGGTATCCTCCAGTGACTCTTTAGGCCCTGATTCCTTCTGGCCCTGAATCTGGCCTTGAATCAGGCCCTGATCAGGCCTGAAAATTGGCAGCTTCAGTCAAGGCACAGTGGATGTCCCTGGGAGATGCCACGCCCTCTGGGAGATGCCACACCCCCTGGGATATACCATGCCCCCTGGGAGATGCCACGCCCCTGGGAGATGCCACGCGCTCCCCTGCTGCTGCTTGTGGGGAGGGCTGGCTGTGCACCCAAGCCTCACCCAAGCCTCATCCAGACCCATTGTCTAAGCGGGGGAGGTAGGGCTCAGAGGCCTCTAACCTACAGGACAGAAGGACAGACAGGGTCTTTAAGGAATGAGAGGACCAGCAGATATCCCTCCAGAATGTTCTGGAAGGATAATATTTACATTAGTACTAGATAAGGGTTCAAACTTAGAAGAACTATGAATTTCGGAGAGGTAATTTGGACTCTATGCTGAAGGAAATGGGAAACCATAGAGGTTTCTGAGTGAGAGAGACACGTGGGAAGCAGTTTTAGGACGAGGACGGACCCTGGGCTTGGTGTAGGGGAGGCTGGTGGGGGCATCTCCTTAGAATAATCCCCGGCCCCCGGGCTCCTGGCCGCTGAGGGGCTCTGCATGCTGCCTGTGTCCCACTGCGCCTGGCCCTGCGTGCCGGGCAGCCACAGCCACAGCAGCTCGTGGAGGCCACTGGTGTGGTTCACACTGAACAGTCCATAGCCCTGCGGCCTTTGGCGTGGAAATGTCCTCAGAACATTGAGTGAATTCCAGGAAATTTTCTGGGGCAGAACAGGCGATAAAGGAGGCCCCACGCAGTCCACATGTCAACCTTGGGGAGCAACCACGGCAGGGAAAGAAAATATGGAGACTTTCTCCCCAGTGCTGTGAGGCAGGACAGTCTAAACGGTGAGCCCCAGAGCAGCAGTAACAGAGGGTGAAGGGCTCACAGGAACTTTGCCGACGCTTCAGAATGATTTTCTGCAGACACATGGCCTCACCTCTTTCCAGCTACACCACTCGCTGAGCTTCTTGCTTTCATCAGAGCAATCTGCAGAGATCAACGCATTGGAAATACCCTGGCCAGGGCTTGCTTTTAGGGGTTAGTGGGTCCATGCTAATTACAGGTTGTAAACATCCCAGGAGGCTATGTCAGGAGGAACACTGAGCCTGAGCACGCGTACCAGCCACATGACCTTGGGTGAGTGCTCTGAGTGCAGAGTAGTGATTGAAACGTGAAGATCCAAGAAAATAATACACGTGACATCCCTTACTCCAGTAGGAGGTGGACACAGCGGAGAGCAGGGTCCAGGTCAATGCCCACAGAGCCAGGCAGGAAGGGTCAATGTAGGCCACAGGCTGGGTGAAGACCTGGAAACCGGAGTTCACATCGCTCACTCGAAGAAGGCACCAGCTCCTCATCCTCCATCTGCTGCCACAGAGAAGTCAGACATAGACTCACTCTATAAAATGCCCCAAGTCTGAAATAACGACATCTAATTCAGATCATTTGGTAAACGGTGAACTAAGCAGTGGATCAAATCTGGCTACAGGTTTGCAAACCAGGACTCACAGTTTGCAAGGTGTCGTAGATGTTGAGACCACGTATGGTGACACCAGATACTCAGCTCAGGTCCCTTCTGCCACTTTCTGGTCACACGCGTTTGGAGGATTTCTCCTGAGTGTGCTTCTCTCATCAAAGAAACGCGGATCATGACAGCCTGCAAAGGAGTGGCGAGGATTAGCTGAGATCAAGTGCACGGGGGCCCAGCAGTCAGGAGGCTGGAGCAGGTGACAGAGGCCCCCCCACACCAGGCTTTACCTCTTGGTTGCTGGTCTTTGGGGAGGCCTGGTGGGCTACAGTGGAAGGTGGAAAGTTGGAGGAATAACTTTTACCAAAGCCCCTCCCCTAGTTCCCAGCCCTCTATAAATAGCAGCAGTTCTTCTAAGACTCACCTTTGGGCCCACTTGTCCCCATCCAGAGTGGTTCTTATGCTGCTTACAAGTGTGTCTTGTGCGACAGGGGTTAAAATTTTTGAGGAGCCAGGCCCTGACTGTTAGAGGACATGTGACATTTCAGTGACTCATCACAGCACAAGGCAACGTGCGAGTGTCTCCTGAGAGGTGCAGAGGAGGGGAGGGGACAGCGTGAGCTGAAGGACTTAGGCCAGTCCAGATGCCAGAGCCCGGAGGGGCAGGCGGCCTCAGGGGCTCCCAGCCTGTCCAGTTGCACCTCACTCACAGGTGGCCTTGGGCTTAGGGTTTGAAGCTCCTTGGTGGCTGTCTTGAAAGTCCCAATAGTTTTATTTTTCATTTGTGTTTTGCAAATAAAGTGTGAGGGGACAATGGAGCGTGCACTTGGGACTTGGATTCTCCTGGTCTCCTCCTAACAGGTTTTCGGCCACCAGCCTCCTTGTTCCTGCCCAGAAACCACTGCCACCCACAGGCCATTCCCAGGGTAGATAAGCAGGGAGAGGCTGGGCACAGACGTAAGATGGTCAGACACTCACTCTCCATGGGCCACATCATGGCACAGGCCCAGGAGTATGTTAGGGTCGCCCTCACCAGCCTAACCCCTGTGCCCCAGGGAGCTCCGTGGAATAGCAAATAGAAAACACTACGGCAAGTCGAGAGCAAGCCCACAGAGGAAAGGGAAAGGCTTTCCAGGAAGGAGTCTCACATTCTCATTTGCCCTTGAATTCTGTCCCTGGCTCTGGGAGAGAGACTGGATGTGGGAAGTATCTGTGGGAAGACTTGATCTATGTTGCTGGCATTTGGGGTGACACGACTCTGTGGTACTGAGAGACACTTGTCATGTCGGCCTCCTTCCACCTCCCGCCCCCTGAACTCAGGGTGTCAATCACACACATCTCCAAGGGACTGTGACGTCACACCCCCACAAGTGTGCTGACACCCAGAGAGGGGGAGAAAACCAGGGTGATCCAAGGAAATTTTAATGTAAAAAATAAGAGGGACTTTAGCGTTGGCCACACCTCCTGAAGCCCCTGGCAGATACACGACACCTCCCTGAAAACTCCTGGCGATCGGTCCACCCCCAGCCTTGTCAGGGAAAAGTCTGGTTTCTAGGCCCAGGGGCACTGCCAAAGTAGGGTCCTTGTCCATCTGAAGAATGGCTCTTGGCCCAGAGACACAGTGTCACCGTGCCTGGTGAACACACCCAGCCCTGGTACCCACTCTCAGCCTCCCCAGACATGGTGAGGGAAAAGGGGAAGACCCTCCAGAAAGAGGCAAGGCCACACTCCCTCACCAGTAAGGGAAGGGTAGGACATGAGTGGTGGATGGGCCCAGATGTGGCCTCCTCAATCAAGAAGCTGGCAGGTGTGACACCAATCGTCTGTCCACAGAAAAGGCCTTGGGCAGTGGCTGTCCTCTGAGTAGCCAGGGCTTTGGGATTGGGTCTCTAGGCAAAAGTAACCCATCCATCTTTTAAAAACACATCCATTTAATCCTCCTGATTCACAGTAGTTGTGTTCTACAAGGTCTTCAGCGCTGAGTTAGCAAAGATTGAACCATTGCTCCTTGGGGAAATACAGGGTTGGGGGCCCGAGAGCCTCTGATCATGACATTTTTGGCAATTGATCATTTTGTAATCTTGTTTGACATCTGTTTATGTTTAAGAACATCGTACACTATATATATTGTTAATTCACTAACACTGAACTCCAGCCCGGGGCTCTGTAACTCCTTGCTTTCTCCCCACATGGCCGATCATAGCCTTCTTGAATTCCCCAACAATAGATAGCATCTCTATGCTTGAGAGCTATTCTAGACAGCAAAATCACCAAGAAAAAGCACAAAAATTCAAGAAACGTGACACTCAGTGTAGCACAAAAAAGGACACTTGTTTACAGTGTGGGAACTACAAGAAGATGGTACAACCTTGCCTTTGCTGATGCTCAGCTGTGATCATGGATTGAGGGATTACAAATAAATTTTAGGACGAAGAAGAATTTTTAATGATGACAGAATCTGTGAATAATGAGGACTGTCTCTCAAAGTCACTCTCACTTTCCCACCAGACACAGCACCTGCGCTTCAACTCGGCCCAGCAGGGGCCACTCAAGTCCCGTTGGGTAGGGTTATATCCAAGACCTACAAGGACTGACTTGCCTGGAAGATGCTGTGGTGCCAAAGAAAAGAAAACGTTCCATTGCAAAGTTGAGGTGCTTTGTTTTCTTTTTGAAAGGGCATAGACCCCCACTGCAATTGTCCCTGAGACCTCTTTCCAAGATAACATTTGCTCATGTTAGCAAATCTTCCTCCTATTATGGCAGGTGCTCTCAGGACTTCTGCTAATTGCTCCCCATTCTGTCCCTGGGGGGTCCCCAGGAGGTGGACACCAGACCCCACACGGTGGTCTCTTGGTATTTGAAGACTCTACCAGTCCCCTCTTCCAGAATGGTGACTTCCCATGCTCGCCATCCCCTTCCTCTGATGGTTCCTCATAATTTCCCCCAGTTTCACCATCACTGTCATATAAGGACAGGATGTCATCTATGAAAGACAGAATGCCATGTCCTACATAGGACCCAGACTAAAATGAGTTACCTCAAACTCTGCAGGTTGGGGAGCAACCTGGTCGTATGTCCACATATATGAAACTCTTTAGCCCTATCCTTCCATATCATAAAATGTATCCTAAGGAAATAATCATGGATGTATGCTAAAATTTAGTTACAAAGAAGCTTTATTACTCCAACACATAGATATGATACATCCAAGAATAAAGCAACATTAAAGGAATTATAGGGAGGACGGAGGGTGAATGGTGGGACCTCACCCAATATGTACACGATAAGGGTACTCGGCATAGCCCCTGGGTGAAGGGCTCAGCTACACCTTGAACTTTCCCTTAGAATTGAAAACAATGTAATCCAAGCATTTGTACCCTTATATTAATCTGGATTTTTTTTTTTTTTTTTTTGGAGACAGAGCCTCAAGCTGTCACCCTGGATAGAGTGCTGTGGCATCACAGCTCACAGCAACCTCCAATTCCTGGGCTCAAGTGAGTCTCCTGTCTCCGCCTCCCAAGTAGCTGGGACTACAGGCGCCCGCCACAACGCCCGGCCATTTTTTTGG
>CAUYRH010026096.1:0-10791 GCA_963574655.1 Perodicticus potto
GTGTTTACATGGATGGAGCTGGAACATATTCTTCTTAGCAAAGTATCTCAAGAATGGAAGAAAAAGTATCCAATGTACTCAGCCCTAATATAGAGCTAATTTATAGCTTTCATATGAAGGCTAAAACCCAATTATAGCACAGACATGTTTTTAAAAGTTAGATACAGAAGACACAGGCAAGGTTATAATCATACAAGGTTCAGAACTAATCTCTGATGACAGAGATGATAGAGGTCAGGGGAAAATGGACTGGATGGGGCACAAGAGTTTGCAGGAAGATTGAAAATGTCTTTTTCTTAACCTGCTGTTAATCAAATAGATATGTGCATATGTGAAAATTCTTCAAGCTGAATAAGTAAGGTTTGTGCACTTTGATGTATATAAATTGTGCTTTAATATCAACAATAACGAAAAATATATAGTAGTACTGTAGTCTCTTCTTAACCACAGTTTTGCTTTCCACAGTTTGTTTCAGTGACCCACGGTCAACTGTGGTCCAAAAGTATAATGTTAAGTAAAAAATTCCCAGACTAAACAATTCATATGTTTTAATTTGTGCACCTTTCTGAGTGTTGTGATGCAATCTTATGCTGTTCTGCCCTGTCTGCCCTGGGGCATGAATCATCCCTTTGTCCAGCATATCCACACTATAGACAATACCTGCCTTAGTCACTTTGTAGTCATCTCAGTTATCAGCTAGATCACAAGAAGAAGAAGGGTGGGTACACGTCAATAAGATATTTTGAGAGAGAGAGAGAGAAAGACCACATTCACATCTTTTATTGTAGTGTTACACTTTTTCTAGTTTATTATAAGTTATTGCTATTAATGTCTTATTGTGGCCAATTTATCAATTAAACTTTACCATAAGTTTGAATATATGGGGAAAAAGCATAGTAGATGTGGGTTTTGGTACTATCCAACGTTTCAGGTGTCCACTGGAGGTCTTGGCACATATCCCCTGAAGGGGTCTAATGTAAAAATGTGCTTGGCACATAGTATGAACTTCCTAAATATTGATTAAAGGAATTAATTAACTAATATTTCAGCCCCACATTATCACTAAAAGAAAAGAGACTAGGTTTGAGAAGGAATAGGAAGAAGAGAAAAAGAAGGAAAAAGAAAGAGAACAGTATTTTAAAGAGGTTAGAGGGTGGCACCTGTGGCTCAAAGAAGTCGGACGCCAGTCCCATATACAGGAGGTGGTGGGTTCAAACCTGGCCCCGGCCAAAAATTGAAAGAAAAAAAAAAAGAAGTTATAGAAGACAGTCTGGGGAAAAGATAAATAAAACGCACAAAATATAGAAAAAGAAAGGAGAAATCAAGAATCATGTGATGGTGCTAGAGCTTTGCTCACACTATGGCTTTTCTCTATGGCTGCCCTTGAAAATTATTCTCCTTTTATTTAGAAGTAGCCCTTTAGAGTTTAAGAAAGTCTTTTATGTTTAATTCCAAATTTTGTTTTTGAAATATGTTTTTATGAAATTTTAAAGTTGATATGAAACTATAAAAATTCTAGAAGGAAGTGCATGGAAAACTCTTGAAGGAATTGGCTTGGGTGAATATTTTATGAAGAGGACTCCCCAGGCAATTGAAGCAGTATCAAAGATACACTACTGGGACCTGATCAAACTAAAAAGCTTCTGTACAGCCAACAACATAGTAAGGTTAGCAAGCAGACAGCCCTCAGAATGGGAGAAAATATTTGCAGGTTATGCCTCCAATAAAGATTTAATAACCAGAATCCACAAAGAACTCAAACGTACTAGCAAGAAAAGAACAAGTGATCCCATCCCAGGATGGGCAAAGGACTTAAAGAGAAACTTCTCTAAAGAAGACAGGCGCACATCCTACAGACACATGAAAAAAATGCTCACCATCCTTAATCATCAGAGAAATTCAAATCAAAACTACTTCAAGATATCACTTAACTCCAGTAAGATTAGCCCACATGAGAAAATCCCAACATCAGAGATGTTGGCGTGGATGTGGAGAAAAGGGAACACTTCTACACTGCTGGTGGGAATGCTCACAAATACGTTTCTTTTGGAAGGATGTTTGGAGAATACTTAGAGATCTAAAAATTGACCTGCCATTCGATCCTATAATTCCTTTACTAGGTATATACCAAGAAGACCAAAAATCACATTATAACAAAGACTTCTGTAACAGAATGTTCATTGCAGCCCAATTCATAATTGCTAAGTCATGGAAGAATACCAAGTGCCCATTGATCCACGAATGGATTAATAAATCGTGGTACATGGAATATTACGCAGCCTTAAAGAAAGATGGAGACTTTACCTCTTTCATGTTTACATGGATGGAGCTGGAACATATTCTTCTTAGCAAAGTATCTCAAGAATGGAAGAAAAAGTATCCAATGTCCTCAGCCCTACTATGAAGCTAATTTATAACTTTCATATGAAGGCTATAACCCAACTATAGCACAAGAATATGGGGAAAGGGGCACGGGAGGGGAGGGGAGGGGGGAGGTTGGGGTGGAGGGAGGGTAATTGGTGGGGCCACACCTACGGTGCATCTTAGAAGGGTACAGGCAAACCTTACTAAATACAGAATACAAAAGTCTTCATATAATAACTGAGAAAATGTCAGGAAGGTTATGTTAATCAGTTTGATGAAAATAGTTAAGATTGTATATGAAACCAGCACATTGTACCCCTTGATTTCACTATTGTACACAGCTATGATTTAATAATAAAGACAATTTAAAAAAAAAGAAATTTTAAAGTTTTCTATTTTAAAAGGAATAACTAAAGTTGTAAATTTATACTTTGAACCATAAATTGTCTCAATTGTTTGTTAAATTTATATATGTCATATCTTGAAAGTTTATCTTGTTAACACACATATTTTTTGAACACCTACCGTGTGCCAGACACTGCACTGACTACCAGAAATACAACAGTGGCCCAAGCAGAGAAAACTGTGGCAGCCTAAAGGTGACATTCTTAGTTTCCTGTCTTCATTCTTTAGAAACTTAGGAATGTCAAATTCACAATATCTCTCAGTTGCCTTAAAACCCACCATATTTCTCTTAGCTGTTTTGTTATTGATTGATTTAATTAAAGTCAGATGTTATTTTGATGGCTGAGTATAAAGGAAATAATAAAGCAAGAACCCTTCTGGAATATATGAGCCAACCATTTATTTTTTTGGCTCTCATACTGCCCTTGGGAGCATTCTGCTTCTTACTCTTCTCAGGCTTTAGCCAGGGTAGTTCTTCAGGGGTGAGGTTACCACTCAAACTCAGTGGCCCGAGCAATAGCCTTTCACCTGAGCAGGACAACATGAAGCAGTAAGCCCAGTACTGGGTATGGGCAGGCCATACTCTATCTCTGCTCTCAGTGGCCAGCAACTAATATCCATCCAGTCTTCTCAGAGGTCTTCAGAGACAGTATACTTGCAGGTATAATGCATGTGATAAAGATAACAGCGGCAAACTCTTGTTTATCACGTGCTAATTATTGTTTTAAGCATTGTACGTAAATCGACATTTAATTTATAACCATCCTGCGAAGTGGATAGAGATGAGGAAACTGAGACACAGAGAATTTAGTAAGTGGCAGAACCTGGATTTGAACCAAGAAGTCTGGATCCAAAGTCAGCTTTTTTTTTTTTTTTGTATTAACTCATTAATCATGATTTCCATAATTTCATGACATTAGTGAGAACAGCACAGAGAATACAGGATTGCCTGTGTTTTAAACTACTCCACTGCTGCTTACAAACTCTGTTACTGTCATTTGATCTCCTTGGGTCTCAGTAGTAAAATTGAAGGAATTGGTCACATCTAGTCTTTAATACTCTTGAGCCTATGAGTCTTAGATTTTGAGAAGCCTTAAATGTCATCTAATCCAACAGTGTTTTTACATAAATGACAGAACAACCTAGAGAGTTTTGAAAAGACATAGAATCCTGAGCCTCATCCCAGATTAATTGGAGTAGAATTTCCAGGGGCCAGGGCCTGGGATCTTACTGTTTAAAATCTACCCAGAAAGGGGAGGGGGGAATCAACCCAGAGGATTTAGGCATATTTGAAAACCATTGATTTAGTTCAACTTCCCTCAGTGCTGGTGTCCTCACCATATCATTCTCCTGCCCCCTTGGGGAAAAATCTCAAATATAAAAAAGTAGAGGGAATAAGATAACACATCTGTCAGCTAGCTTCAACGATTATGACCTTCAACTCATGACCAATCCTACTTCATTTTTATTCTTGTTCACTTTGTGGAAGTTTGGCCGGTGACGGCAGCCCTGTTTCTCTTAAATACCTTTAAAGATGGGGTCCTTACTACCTCCTGAGACAGCTAGTATTAGAGAACTTTGAACCAAAAACGATAAAAACTCATTTCATTTTATTAAGAGATGCTAGGATGGTGAGCATTTTTTCATATGAAGGCTAAAACCCAATTATAGCACAAGAATACAGGGAAAAAGGAAAGGGAGGGGAGGGGTGGGGGGAGGATGGGTGGAGGGAGGGCAATTGGTGGGATCACACCTATGGTGCATCTTAGTAGGATACTGGTGAAACTGATTAAATGTAGAGTATCAATGTCTTTATATAGTGATTAAGAAAATGCTATGAGGGCTATCTCTCACAGTACGATCAAAATGTTTCTGATTGTATATGAAACACATTCTGCCCTATGATTGCACCAATATACACAATTATGATTTAATAAAATTATTAAAAAAAAAAAAGAAAGAAAGATGGAGACTTTAAAAAAAAAAAAAAAGACGAGATGCTAGGGTTATTTCACAAACTCCATGATAGTTTAGTGACATTTTCTCTCCTCTTATCCTCGTCTCTCTCTCTATTCTCT
Source organism: Perodicticus potto (assembly GCA_963574655.1). Classification (NCBI taxonomy): domain Eukaryota; kingdom Metazoa; phylum Chordata; class Mammalia; order Primates; family Lorisidae; genus Perodicticus; species Perodicticus potto. The sequence goes on from CAUYRH010026096.1 coordinate 4,848, forward strand.
GAGTGTCAGTTTTATATTTCTTTCTTGTTGTGTATTATCATCTCCTCCTAATGAGAAATTCTTCCCTAGTTTTGCCTCTTAGAGCCACGGGAAATCTGACTCTTCCTCACTCCCAAATCCCAAGTCCCAGGGAAAGGGCTCTAGTCCTGATTTGGGTCAGGTGCAGTCTGCAGTGTAGTCCTACAGCACGATTCCCCAGAGGTTGGGGTGGAGTGCTAGTGCAAAAACACTTTCTCTGGTACCCGCCATGTGTCCAACCTGTAGATTTTTCAGATCTCACTGACTGTTGGAAATCTCTTTCTGGTGCAAAGTTACTCCCTCCCTTTGTCTAACTCTTCCTCTTCTAGGTCTTTGCTCTGCTCTGGAAATACACAAAGCAATTCTGTTTCTCCTTTCACATGATTTGAAAACAACTATCAAATCCCCCACTTAATCATGTCTCCTCCAGGCTAAACACCCCTGGTTCCTTCCATACTTCCTGGTCTGACATGACTGCAAGCCCTTTCTTTGTCCTGGTCACTCTCCTCTGGATGAGATCCAGCTTGTCACTTAAAAATTGGCACCCTGAACTGAAGGCAATAAATTTTCCAGATGTGGATGGGCCTACAGAGCCAAGAGCAGGACTGAGCAAGCCCCCCACACCACACACATGTGCACACATACACATTCCAATATTTTGGAATTTTTGTTTTACTCTCTCAAATATTACATCTTCCTCACCATGATAACCTGGTCTTCTTTGTCTTCATGCCTCTGATAAGTTATTGAAGAGAACCATTTAGAACCAAGGGACACAGGGTTGAAGACCCCTTCTAGTTAATGTGGCTCCACTGATCTGTTTCCTTTTCACTGATTGTTTAGTCACCTTACTAAACTATAGTCCTATGATTCCTCATTCATAATCTAAAATTAAAAAATTGAACAAAATTTAATTTAAAAATAATTTTCTTTAACAAAATATTAATAAATCAAGTCCAACAACATAATTAAAGGATTATACATGATGACCAAGTGGGATTTGTCCCAAGAACAGAAGAGTGGTTCAGCAACAGGAAAAGCAATCAATGCAATACATCACAAGAAAGGAAAAAAATATACAGTCATCACAATTGATGCAGAAAAGCATTTGACAAAATCCAATGTAAGATCATTACATGCTCTCAGAAAACCAGAAATAGAAGGTAACTTCCCAAACATGAGAAATGATACTTATTTTAAGAAATCCACAGTTAACATCACACTCAGTGGAGACAGACTGAATCCTCCCTAAGGTCAGGATGCCCATTTTCACCACTATTATTCAATACTATATTTAAAGTTCTAGTTAGAGAAATTAGACAGGAAAAAATAAATCAAAGAAATCCAAATTGAAAAGAAGTTAGATTATCTTTATTTGCTGATGACAAGATCCCATGTGCCAAAAAGTCAAAAAGGGCTATTAAAAAGCTATTAGAACTAATAAATAAATTCAGCAAAATTGCAGGATACAAGAAAAACATACAAAAAACCCTTGTATTTCTGTACACCAATAATGAGCAATCTGAAAAGGACATTAAGAAAATAATTCCATTTATAATAGTGTGAAAAAGAAAAAATATATAGCAATACTTTAAGGAGGTATAAGACTTATATATTAAAAATTATATGAAATTTCATATTGATGAAAGAAAGTAAAAAAGACCTAAACAAATGTAAATGCATCTTGTGTTCATGGATTAGAAGATTTAATGTTATTAAATTGGCAATATTGTAAAAATGCTCAAGAAATTTAATACAATACTTATCAAAAGTATTTTTACTTACTGTTTGTTTTGTTTTTGTTTGCAGAAATGGAATAAATTTCAAACTTATATGAAATTGCCAGGGGCTTCAATAGCAAAAAGAATCTTTAAAACAGATAAACATAATCAGAAGACTTACACTTTCCAATTTCAAAACTTACTACAAAGCTACAGTAATCAAAACAGTGCAGTTCTGGTAGAAGAATAGACATATAGACTAATGAAATAAAACAAAGAATCCAGAAATAAATTCATACATCTATACCAATTAATTTTTGATGAGTGTCAATTCAAATTGATGGTGAAAGAATATTCTCTTCAGCAGATGGTGCTGGGACAACTGAATTTCCACATGCAAAAGAATTAAGCTGTATCCCATACACCATACTATGTATAAATATTAACTCAAAATGGATCAACAGCATAAATTTAAGCACTAAAACCATAAAGCTCTCAGAATAAAATATAGGGGCAAATCTTCATGATTTTGAATTTGGCAATGGATTCTTAGATATGACACCAAACACCTGAAAAACAAAAGAAAAAATAAATTGGACTTCATCAAATTAAAAACATTCACACTTCAAAAAATATTACTGATATCAAGAAAAGTGAAAAGACAAACTACTAAATTGGAGAAATATTTGCAAGTCATACATATAAGATTCTAGTCTCCATAATACATGAAATCACTTATAACACAACAAAAATAAGAAACAAGACAAATGATCCAATCAAAAATGGGCCAAGGACATTTGTGTCCATATTTTTGTGTAGACATATATTTTGAACTTCTTTGGCTAAATACCAGGAAGTGTTATTGCTGGATCATATGAAAAAATATGTCTAGTATTGTAATACACTGTTCATCTTATGATAGAAATACAAAGGATAAGAGACTACTGTGAATAATTATACACCAATAAACTGGATAACTAGAAGGGATAGATCAATTCCTAGAAACATATAATACTGAATCAATGAAGAAATAAAACATCCAAGAAGACCAATAACATGTAAGGAAGATTGAATCAGTGATTAAAAACCTCCCAGCCAAGAAAAGCCCAGGACTAAATGGTCTCACAGGTGAACTCTACCATGTATTTAATGAAGAATTAATGCTAATCCTTCTCAAATTCTTTGAGAATATTAAAGAGAAATGAACACTTCTAACGTCATTTTATAAGACTAGCATTAAACCTACAACAAAGACAGATAAGGATACTATATGAAAAGAAAATTACATACCAATATTATTGATGAACATAGATGCAAAAAGTATTCATTAAAGCACTAGCAAACCAAACTCAACAGCATATTAAAAAGATTATGTACCATGATCAAGTGGGTTTTAGCCCTGGGATTCAAGGATGGCTCAACATAGGCAAATCAATAAATGTAATACATTGCATTAATCGAATGAAGGATAAAAATCATACGATCATCTCAACAGATTAGAAAAAAGCATTTGACAAAATTTAGCATCTTTCCATGATAAAAACTCTCAACAAATTAGGTATAGAAGGAATGGACTTCAACATAACCAAGGGTAAATGTGATATTAATAAGCTAACATTATGCTCAACAATGAAAAGCTGAAAGAGCTTCATCTAAGATCTGGAGCAAGACAAGCATGCCTACTCTTGCCATTACTATTCAATATAGTACTAGAAGTCCTAGCCAGAATAATTAGTTAAAAGAAGGAGAGAAAGAGAGAAAGGGAAAGAAAGAAAAAAAGAAAGGGAATCCAAATTGAAAAAGAAGAAAGTAAATCATCTCTATTTACAGATGGCATAATCTTACATATAGAAAAACCTGAAGATATCCCCTCAATCAACAAACTCAGTAAAGTTACAGGATATAAAACCAACATACAAAATTAGTTGCATTTCTGTGCACTGACAGAAACGACCTCAAACATAAATTAAGAAAACCATCTTATTTTCAATAGCATGGACAAAATGAAATACTTATAAATAAGTTTGTCCCAGGAGGTGATGGATTTACAATTGAGACCTATAAGACATTGATGAAGGAAATTAAAGGAGACACAAATAAATGAAAAGATATTCTGTGTTTATGGATTGGAAGAATCAATATCGTAGTAATGTCTACACTATCCAAGGCAATATACAGATTTAATTCAATCCCTAATAAAATTCCAATGGCATTTTTTTCACAGAAGTAGATAAAGCAATCCTAGATTTCATATGGAATCACAAAAAATCCTGAATAACCAAAGTAATCCAGAGAAAGAAGAATAAAACTGGAAGCATCACACACCATGTTTTCAAACTACACTACAAAGCTATAGTAATCAAAGTAGCATGGTATTGACATAAACCAATAGAACAGAATAAAGAACTCAGAAATAGACACAGACATATATAGTCAACTAATCTTTGACAAGACACCAAGAATACACATTGGAGAAAGGACAGTTTCTTTAATAAATGGTGTTAGAACTAGATATCCATATCCAAAAGGATAAATTTGGACCCTTGTCTTACATCATATACAAAAATTAACTCAACATGAATTAATGGCTTGGATTTAGTATAAGATCTGAAATCATAAAATTTATAGAAGAAAACAAAGGGGAAAAACTCCTTCACATTAGTCTTGGTAATAATTTCTGAGGATATGACGCCAAAGCACAGAAAACAAAAGCAAACATAAATAAAAGGTACTACATCAAACTTAAAGCTTCTGCACAACAAAGGAAACAATCAACAAAATTAAAAGCAACCTACAACTGGGAAAATAATATTCATAAACTGTGTATCTAGTAAAGAGTTATCATCCAAAATATATAAGGCATTCATATGACTCAATAGCAAACAAAACAAAACTCCTAAGTAACCCAATTTGAAAAATTAGCAAAAATCTATTCAGACATTTTTTCCGAAAGAAGACATATTTATGGCCAAGAAGTATACCAAAAAATACTCAGTATCACTAATCACTGTGGAAATGCAAACCAAAATCATATTGAGGTATCACCTCACACCTGTTAGGATGGCTACCATGAAAATGATGAGATAAGTGTTGGAAAAAGAGGGAGAAAAGGAAACCTTGTACACTGTTGGTGAGAACATCAATTGGTACAGCCATATGAAAACAGTACGGAGATTCATACATCCCCATTTTCAATGAAATAATACCCAGCCTTAAAAAGAAGAAATTCTACTATTTGCAACAGTGTGAATGAAACTGGAGGACATTATGCTGAGTAAAATAAACCAGACACAGAAAGACAAATACTGTGTAATTTCACTTATATGTAAAATCTGAAGACGTCAAACTCATGAGAGTGGAAATGCAGTTGTCAGGGACTGGAGGTAGGGAAAATGGGGAGATGATCAAATACGACAAACTTTCAGTTACAATTTTAATAAATTCTAGGGATTGAATGTATAGCCTTGTAACTATAGTTAATAATACTATATTGTTTACTTGACATTTGATAATAGAGCATATTTTAAGTGTACTCACAACCCTACCCCTCACACACACACATGTAAGTATTGGTGGTGATGAATGCATCAATTAATTCAATTGCAATAATCCTTACACAATATGCATGCATATCAAATCATCATGAATATACCCTGCATATATACAATTTTTATCAATTCAATATTATAAAATTACAAAAAGGAAACTACAAAACTACCTTCCCAAGTGGCTGTACCATGTTGCATTCCCACTTGCAATGAATGAAAGTTCTTGTTGCTCTACTTCATTATCAGCATTTGATGTTGTCAGTGTTCCAGATTCTTATTATTTTAATAGGCATGTAATGACATTTCCTTGTTGTTTTAAGTTGCATTTCTGCTTTGATGCATAATGTGGAGCATATTTTCATATGCTTTTGTACCATATGTATATTTTAACTTGGATTGTTTTCTTGTTAAGTTTTCAGAGTTCCTTACGTATTTTAGATCCTTTATCAGATGTGTCTTTTGCAAATACTTTCTATCAGTCATTAGCTTATATTTTCATTTTTTTTTTGACAACACCTATTGCAGAACAGAAGTTTTAATTTTAATGAAGTACAGCTTCTTGGTTCTTTTTTCCCCATGGAAATGTTCCTTTAGTGGTATGTCTAAAAAGTCATCACCTTACCTAAGGTCATTTAGGTTTTCTCCTGTTACCTTTTA
>CAUYRH010026097.1:0-23663 GCA_963574655.1 Perodicticus potto
TTGGAGAACATGTAAGGAACTAAAAGTAGACCTACTGTTTGATCCTGCAATTCCTCTATTAGGTATATACCCAGATGATTAAAAATTATTTTACAACAAAGACATTTGCACCCGAATGTTTATTGCAGCCCAATTCATAATAGCCAAGACATGGAAACAGCCCAAGTGCCCATTGACCCGTGAATGAATTAACAAATGGTGGTATATGTACACCATGGGATACTATGCAGCCATAAAAAAAAGGAGACTTTACATCTTTTATGTTTACCTGGATGGTGCTGGAACACATTCTTCTTGGTAAAGTATCTCAAGAATGGAAAAAAAGTATCCAATGTACATAATACTACTATGAAATCAATATATAACCACCTACACACTCGTATGAATGGCAAAATGTAACTATAGTCTAGAAAGTAGAAGGGAAGAGGAGAGAGAGGGGAGGGGGGATATGGGAGGAGGGAGGGTATTTAGGGGGACCTCACCTAATGTGCATGATGCAATGGTACATTTCAAAACTATTAAGAATGGGGAAAGGGAGGGGAGAGGGGAGGATGGGTGGAGGGAGGGTATTTGGTGGGATCACACCTATGGTGCATCTTAGAAGGGTACAGGTGAAACTTACTGAATGCAGAATATAAATGTCTTAATATGATAACTAAGAAAATGCCATGAAGGCTATGTTAACCAGTTTGATGAAAATATTTCAGGTTGTATGTGAAAACAGCACATTGTACCCCATGATTGCATTAATGTACACAGCTACGATTTAATAAAAAAAAGTATTAAGAAATGAGTATAATTGGGCAGCACCTGTGGCTCAAAGGAGTAGGGTGCTGGCCCCATATACCGGAGGTGGTGGGTTCAAACCCAGCCCCGGCCAAAAAAAAAAAGTGAGTAAATACCATCAGTATGAATCAGTGAGTGTATGTGCACCGAGAGAAAGTAAAAAGATAACAATTTAATAAAGTCTTATATGAAACTGAGTGAAGAATGAAAAAGAATGATTTTTTAAACACTTAGTATGAATAGAACTTTAAACATGGTTATCTTCCAAATCTCCGTGAGATAAAATCAATGGAAACAGCAAATGACAGAAAAAAAAAAAAAAAAAGAAATGAGTATAATTGTGATTGATGTGTTACTTAGCTCAATGTAAGCATTTCACATTGTATATTGAAGCAGTGCCCTGAACCCCATTAATGCATCAATGTACAAAGTTATGATTTAATAAAAAACAATTTAAAAAAATAAAATAAAAACAAGTCGAGACTTACTTGAATGTCTTAAGGGCCAATATAGCCCACCAGCACACACCGGCTGTGTCTGACCTGCTCTGCCCCTTACCTGACACTTGATTGCTGAATTGTTACCTGGTTCATGTCACTGACCACGTGTGCGTCTTGTTTCCACTGTGCCTGGTGTCCAGCACTGTGATCAGGTGCTCAGTATGTACTTATTGAATTAGTATGCACAGCAAGTCCCACGTGCCCGAGACTACCTCTGATCACTTCAGGTAGTGATGAATTTTCCCCCTTCTTTGACCTCTTATGTAATGTAGACCCGAAAAATGCACAGACAGTGAGGAAGAGCCAGCAAATCCTCAGTGCTGGGAGGCAGCCCACTCCCTCCCTCTCCCTCCCCCTCCCTCCCTCCCCCTCCCTCCCCCTCCCTCCCTCTCCCTATCTCCCTTCTTTTCTTTCTTCTCTTTCTTCTGTCTTTTTCTTTTTCTTTCTTTCTTGTTTTTTTTTTGAAGTTTTGGCCAGGGCCGGGCTTGAACTAGCCACTCCAGTCTATGGGGCTGGCGCCCTACTCTTTGAGCCACAGGCGCCGCCCTCTTCTGTCTTTTTCTTTTTCTCTTTCTCATATTTATTCATCTTAAGAAATATGCATTGTTCTGGGGATGGAGCCGAAAACCAGACAGACAGGATAACTGCCCACATGGAGCTCACATTCTGGAAAAATAGAGCAAACCGGAAAGTTCAGGAGCTGTCAGGGAAGGCTGGGCGGATGCCACAGGCTTACAGGATCAGCGAGACTTGGGCATCAGGAACAAAGCACGAGGGGCAAGCAAGGGGCGGCGATGACAGTGGCTGCATGCAGTGAGGAGTGTGCACACGGGGGGACTAGGCCCCCTGACCTGGCCATGCAGTGAAGAATGTGCACACGGGGGGGACAAAGCCGCCTGACCTGGCTGTGGACAGTTTGCTGGGGAAGCAGCGAAGCACTGGAGAGAAGGTTGCACAGGTGACATCGTCATGGGCCTGGAGGCAGGAGTCACAGTTCAGGGGAGGAGATGGGCATGTGAATGATTGTCAGATAATCTGCACTCTAGGGAAGCACAGCACAGGAGGGGTCCTGGGTTTGGGGGGCAGAGGAAGGGGAGCAGAAGGGGAGGGACCCTCCAGGTCAGGACAGGCACCTAGTATCCTCAGAAGAAGGCAAAGAATCACCTGAGGTCTGCGAGCTGGGGACTGGCAAGGTCAGGGTTGGGCCTCACAACAAGCATTCTGAGGGTCAGGTGTGTGGAGTGACTGGCAACGGCAGAGCTGCCAGACAAGGTGCTCACATGGGAAATGGTCGAGGTCATCCAGGTGAGAGACCGAGATGGCCAGGGGAGCGCTGTGGCATTCGGAAGCTAGGTGGGAACAATGGAGGGGTGTGGGATGTCTGCCATTTCTAGCTTAGCTGGTGGAGTGAATTGGAATGACATGAACCAGGCCTGGGGACACTGGATACCAGGGGTGGAGAGTGCAGGTGGTGCTGAAGGAAGGCACGAGCAGCATTTCAGACCTGCCACCTCCGAGGTGCCCATGGCCACCTGCCAATAGGCTGGAACAGACAGACAGGGCAGGGTATTCACCAGCCATGGAATGTGAATGTGGGAACGAGAAGCACAGGTTCTGCCCTTCAGGAATCCAAGAGGTGGCGTAGGGATGGTGCCAGCTGAGCAGTTTCAGGCTGGTGACGTGCTTTGCCAATGTTCCAATCAGTGATGCTGTGACCTTTACATGGGGTTCTCGAGTCCTTCCTCCTGGAACCTTTCTCCAGAAAAACATGTATTTCTTACTTGTCTCTTTCTGATGTCCCTAGCCTCCTAGCACCATTAATGTATCAGTGGGCCTGGGAAATTTTCACCCAAGACATTACTTCTTCCGGCAGCATCTTTAATTGTATTTGTTTTTTCTCTGCCCCCCCCACCCCCCCACCAGGAACATCCTGAAGGGAGCAGATGGCAGGAGAAAGGGCAGATCAATGCTAAGGAGAGCGGCCTGGTCTGCCCTTGGACTCGCAGAGGCGTGTTGTCTGTTCTTAGGAGTGGATGTTAGGTGTAGGTTCCTAAGGCTCCTCATTCCTGTGTCCCAAATCTCTTTGGGGCATCAGAGCTTCTTTGTTGGTTTTGTTTACAGCTGTATTTCTGGATTTAGTGCAGAGCCAGCCCAGTGCAGATGCTCCAAAAAATTCATGCAATTACCCAATAAATATGTATTGAATGCTAACCACATGCTAGGCACTTTTCTGGGCACTGAGGATTCAACAGTGAACGAAAAGAGTCAAGAATGTGTGCCCTGATTGCACTAATGTACACAGCTATGATTTAATAATAAAAACAATTAAATAAAAGAGTGGCTGCCCTCCTACATCCTACAATCTAGTCATTTCATCAACTGGTTGGTTGACAATCGCATTTTGACCACTACTGTAAGCCTGGCAGTGCTGTTGGTGCTGGACGTATGAGGTTGGACAACAAAGCTCGTGAACGATTCCTAGAAAAAGTGCTTTGAAGGGTGGACTAGGTGCTGGTGTAAGGCACTTCGGAGGCGACCCTGGTGATATTCAGCAGTGAGGTGTGTGGCACATCTTCTAGGATGAGTTTGTGAACTTCATTGTCCAGCCTGCGTACTATCGTGGTGACCAGTGAAACATGCTCCTGCACCCAGGGGCTTGCTCTGCAGTGGCTGCCCAGCATCTCACCCTGCTGGCACATCAGTTAAGATTCCTGGTTACAAGCTTCAGAAACAGGTGCAGGGAATCTAAGGCAAACAGCAACTTACCAGAAGGCTGGTAGGGCGGGTGGAGGAGGGAGAGAACGCAGGGGGCCCTGCTGGTTGCTCCTGCCAAAATCAGCCTCACTGCCTTTTCTCCTTGATGGTAGAGCCCCGATTGTGTGCATGTGTTCACAGATTTAATCAACCTTGATACTGCTAAGCCTTTCAACTTCCAGTCACCTGAGATAATACGATCTCCACATTATTTTCAGAAAGCTGTTATTTGCGACCACAAGCAACGTAACCAATAAGAAGTGTTGACATGAGCCTTAGACTGAAACTGGGAAACTTTGGAAGGACCAGGGAGCAGGACTTGGGAAGTGCAGAATTTGTGTGACCCAAATTCATTACCCTTTCACCCAGAATACCTGAAATGAGAAAGTGAGGATTCTGCAATTACGAATACAGTTGTAATTAAGAGAGAAAATTGGTTCTGGGGACAAAATTGAACAGCTGTGTATCACACGCTATAAATAAATTCTCAAAGGGTCAGCAGCTGCCGGGAGTGATGTTGGCCTTTCTGGAGACAGTGTAGTGTGATGGCAAGGAGACTGGACAGGAGGATTAATTTTAAAAAATTCACAGACAGTAAACAGACCACCCTTTGGGGGTATACAATTTTTTTTTTAAATTTCAGATTAATGTGAGGATACAAACGATTAGGTTACAAGACTTGAGTTTGTTGGGTAAGGTCCCTGTCTAGTCGTGTCCTGCACCCAGCAGGGTGCCCGGTAAGTGGGAGCTTACCCATCCCCTCCCTCACCTCCACCCTTCCTCCCCTCCCCCAACTTGAATCGAATGAGTTTGTCTCTCGTGTGTGTGTGTGTGGGGGGGGGGTGAGGTGTACAGTTCCATGAGTTTTAACACATAGACTCTACTATGTCAAAATATATAGACCAGTTCTGTCACCCCAGAAATTCCCTCATGCTGCCCCTTTGTAGGGAAACCCTCACTCTGCCCTTCCCCTCAGCAGCCACTGATCTATTCTCCTGCTTTCCAATTTTGTTTTTATACCTGTATCAATGGAATTACGTGGTCAAACTTTGCACCTGGCCTTTTTTTCTTTTTACTCAGCATCACACCTTTGCGAGGCATGTTATTGCATCAATAGTGCCTTCCTTTATATAGCTGAATAGTATTCCACTGTCTGCATGTATCAGTGAGTCTTTAGCCATTCACCCCCTAAGTAATATTTAGCCTGTTTCCAGTTCAGGGTGATTATAATAAAGCCTCTGTAAACATCCTCTATACAAGGTTTTGTCCAAAGACAAGTTTCTATTTTTCTAGGGTGAATACATGGGAGTGGAATTGCTGGATAATATATATGTTTAACTTTGTAAGAGACTGTCAAACTCTTTTCTAGAGTGACTGTACTATTTGGCATACCAATCAACAATGTGTGCGAGTTCCAGTTTCCACAGATTCCTGGTAGCACTTGGCGGCATCAAGTTTATTTTTTCTTTTATTCTTTTTTTTATGTTATACTAGTAGGAGTGTAGTCATGTTGCTTTGTGATTGTAATTTTCATTTCCCTAATGACTAATAATATTGATTATCCTTTTATGTGCTTACTTGACATTCACATATTTTCTTTGTGAAGTGTGTTCAAATATTTGCGCACTTTTTAATTGAGTTTTTTTCCCCTTATTGAGTTTTGAGAGTTCTTTGTATATTCTGGGTACTAGTATTTAGGTAATTTTCCTATGGTTTATCTTCTTATGCTCTTAACAATGCTTTTTGCTGAGCAAAAGCATTTAATTTTAAGGAAGTCTAATTTATCAGGTTTTTTTCCTTTAGGGGTTATACTTTTGGTGTAAAGTCTAAGATCTCTTTGTGTAACCCCAGGTCACAACATTTTTCTTCCATATGAGGTTTTATAGTTGTATCTTTTATTTAGGTAATGTATATATTATGTTTGTTTTGTTCAGTTATACATTTATATCTGTGGTCCATTCTGAGTGAATTTTTATAGTAAGGTGTGAAGGGTTTATCAATGTACTTTGTTCCCGTTTTTCCTTCCTTCTTTCCTTTCTTCCTTTTTTGCAAACATTTGTGTTTTTTTTTTCCTTCCTTTCTTTCTTCGGTATAGAAATGTTCGATTGAGCCCACATGTCCGTCCTTTGGCGAATCCCGTACCATCTTCCTTGTTGGTAAGTTTTAATGAAATGAGATTCTACAAAATTCTCTTACTTCATTCTCTTTAAAAATTGTTTTAGGTAGTCTAACTTCTTTGCCTTTCCATGTAAATCACAGAATTAATATGTCTACATCTACAAAAGTTCCTGCTGGGATTTCGATTGGGATTTCATTAACCGTCCAGATCAGTTTGGGCGAGAGTCCATATGGCAGCTGTGCCGGGGCTTCCGAAGCGTGAGCGCAGCCCGTCTTTCCAGTTACTCAGACGGCCTTTGATTTCCGCCATCACCACTCTGTACTTTTCAGCACGCAGACCTTGCGCACATCTTCGTCAGATTGGTATCTATGGAACTACTGTCTCTTCTTTGGGCGCTTTTGTATATGTCATTTTTTTAATATTTCAGTTTCCACCTATTCATTTTGGTATATAGAAATATAATTGATAGTTTTTTAATGTTAACCTTGGATCTCCTGACCTTACTAAACTCACTTCATAGTTCTAGTTATTATTGTGGGTTTTATTTTTCCTTTTTAAAATAGGATTCTTTGGGATTTTCTATGTAATGGTCATGTTATCTATAAATAGTTTTATTTCTTCCTTTTCAAAGGAAGGCTTTTAGTTTTAGCCTTCTTGCCTGGGGTAGCGTTTCCATTGGCTGGGAGTGATCACCCTTTGTTTATTCCCAACACTAAGATGTAAGTGTGCATTTTTCTTCACCATTAAATATGATAATAGTATAGGTTTTCTTTAAATGGAAGCCAGTTATTGGCTTAAGAAAGTTTCCTTTTATTACTAGCTTGCTAAGAATTTTCCTCATGGACGGATGTTGAGTTTTTTAAAATGTTTTTTCTATACCAGTTTTTCTATAGCCCTTGGCTTTTCATCTTGAGTCTGTTGATATGGAAGATTAAAGTGACTCATTTGCGAAGTTGAGCCAGTTTTGCATTCCTAGGACAAACTCTGATAATATCTTGATGAAAATGTTTGTTTATACTCATGAGAGATGTTGGTCCGCAGTTTTCTCGTATTATCTTTTTCTGGTTTGGAATCAAGGTAATGCTGGTCTCATAGAAAAAATTGGGAGTTGGGCGGCGCCTGTGGCTCAAAGGACTATGGTGCTGGCCCCGTATACCAGAGGAGGTGGGTTCAAACCCAGCCCTGGCCAAGAAAAAAGAAAGGAAAAATCGGGAGTGTTTCCTCTTCTTCTATTTTCTGGAACAGTCTGTGTAGAGAATTTTCTTTGAATGTTTGGTAGAAGTCACAGAGAAACAATCTGGGCTGGGCTTGGAGTTTACTTTTTCAGAACGGTTTAAGCTCTAATTTCAATTTCTTTATAGGTAATAGAGGACTGAGATCATCTATTTCTTCTCAGAGGAATTCAGTAATTTGTGGCTTCACAGTATTGAATAATTTCACCTTAGCTGCCAGATTTATGGGCATAGTGTTGTTCAGGGTGTCCCCTCATTAAACTTTTAATGTCCGTGCAGTCTGTAGTGAAATCGTCTTTCACTCCAAATAATGGTAATTTGTGTCTTTTCTATTTCTTTGAGAGTCTAGCTAGAGATTTATCAATTTTATTGATTTTTTCCAAAGAACCAACTTTTGCTTTTATTGACTTCTCTATTTTTCTGTTTTTTATTTAATTGATTTCCACTCTTATCATTATCTCCCTTTCCTTCTGGTTGCTTTGGGTTTATTTTTCTTTTCTTTAATTTTTTTAAGTAAAATACTAGATCATTAATAGAAAACATTTCTTTTGGGGGGGGTGTTTAGTAGAGATGGGATCTTGCTCAGGCTGGTCTAGAAAACATTTCTTTTTAAAAAACAATCATTTAATGCTGTACCTTTCTCTTTAAGCATTGCTTTAACTTGGACATGTGTTTGTGTTTTATATTTGATTATTTGTTTGAACTATTATTTAATTTTCCTTAAGATTTCCTTTTATCCCACAGATTATTTAGAAGTATGTTGTTTAATTTCCGAGTATTTGAGGATTTTTCCAGATATCTTTGTCATTGGTTTCTAGTTTAATTCCAAGAGGCTTGGGCTTGAATCTCATTACCCTACAGCCAGAGGTAGAAATTGGGGTTAGCTTTGGGGACAGTTATTGCAAAATCCCTAGAAATTTCATACCCTTTGACCGAACATTTCCACTTCTTTGCTCATATCCTAAGGAAGTATTTATGAAAACACACATAAATTTGTGCACTTCCCTCAAATCTGAAAAAACATCTAAATGCCAAGCAATAGGAGGCTAGTTAGCTAAATCACAGTAACCCAAACAGTGGGATATTATGCAGCCCTTGTGGAGTGCAGGGGAGGGGCTGGTGATGGGTTATTACGCTCCTGGTTATCTGTCAGCTCCTCGAGTATAGCCTCCACCTCAATGAAATTGCAAACTTTGTCTCACCTGTTTATTGCTATTTCTTTAGTGCTTGGCACATAGTAAATACTCAGACATAGTTTAGTAAATAAATAAGGAGGGGAGAAGATACTGGCCTGCTTCCTGTTGAGATGTGGGGGTGGGGGGCAGGCCTGGCCCTGCCCTTTTGATGGGACTTGCTTTCTTGCTCCCCATACTGCCTCTAAGGAATGAGCATTTGCTGCCTTCTTTTCCTGTGACTCTTTCCAGATCCATTTCAACTGACACCCCTATATTCCTCAGCACTTGTGGAGCAAGTCCTATTTCAGGGGTGTTCACGGTCATCATCTTTGATCGTTGATGACCGCACTCTTGCTACTGGGTATAAGTGATATTTTCCTGAAGGATAAATGAGGGTTAATGGAACTGTCCCGAAGGTAGGTTAGTTGCAGAGGTGGGTTTGGGGCCAGGATGTCCTGCTCCCAGCCTGGTGTATTTCTCTTCTGTGTCCCCTCCCAGCAGCCCTGTCCTACTTGAGACAATGGCTCTGAACATCTGAGGCCTCTCGATTTCACTCGAGGCTGTGGGCCCATTGGCAGCAGCATCGAGCTTCCCAAATGCCATGTGAAATGCCAGGGTGGCCCTGCATTCTTATGGGTTCTTACATTTCCCAAATACCAACAGGACACTGCCATAGCAACCAACAGTCTGAAAAATGTAATGGCCTTTAACAAATATTGGGCAACTGGGCCACTTGTGCCTTGCTGCTCTCTAGCTTCTATCAAACCACGTAAAATACTGTTGAGTGCCCATAGCAGGCTTCAGGGAAAACAAAATGGGCTTGGGGGTAAAGTGACCGGGGATTCGGGTTGTCACTGTGTAAACTCAGGCACATTACTGAATCTAGTCTGCAGGGGTCACTTGCGTCACCTATGACATAGGACTGAGGGGACATTAAAGGTGATACTAGAAATGAGACGGTGAGCACCTGGTGCCTGGAAAATAGAGAGGGCCAGTGAAGGGGTGGGGCTGCTGCGTGACCAGGTGGGCAGAGAGGGCCAGTGAAGGGGGCTGCTTCTTAGCTAGTTCTTAGTTTTATTTGCATAAAGAAGGCGCGACCAGGCTGGCAGAGAGGATCTAGTGAAGGGGGGCTGCTGTGTGACCAGGCTGGCAGAGAGGATCTAGTGAAGGGGGCTGCTGTGTGACCAGGCTAGCAGAGAGGATCTAGTGAAGGGGGGCTGCTGTGTGACGAGGCTGGCAGAGAGGATCTAGTGAAGGGGGCTGCTGCGTGACCAGGCGGGCAGAGAGGGCCAGTGAAGGGGGCTGCTGCGTGACCAGGCTGGCTGACAGTGATGCTGTAAATGGCCTCCTAAGCTGCTCCCTTTTAAGGGAGGAAGGGAAGCCGAGGGAAACCAGGTGAGCTCTACCTGCCTGTTTAGCTTCTCTTGCTCTCTCTTCTGCCTCCAATATCCTACACCGTCTTACCATGTGTCCTCGAGGATGGGCAACAGCTGACAGTTTCTCCGGCCTCCCTTCTGGGAGAAGAGATATCAGTAGAACTTTTCTCCTGCTCCGGATTTCCTCTGAAGGATTTTGATCAACTTCGAGTTCAGTGTGTGAATTGATACTGGAAGGGAATTTCTTGGGGCCCTTGGAAGACTTGCTAGACTCTTTCAAAAGTTAGTTGTCCATGCCCACCATGGGCCCAGGCTCAGTGAGTGGGACGGTGTGGACACTGGGGGTCCAGCCCCCTTACAGAGCCCCCTCTTAGGCCCTCGTGCCCCACCCCAGCATCAGGGCCCTTCCCCTCCGAGGACAAGCACCTGTTTCTATTTCCACTCTCCTGCCAGACTAGAAGCATCCTAAGAGCAGGCCTGCGGCTGCGCAACTCTCCCTCCCAGCACAGTGTGGTGACTGTTCATGGAATGAAGGAATGAGGAAGCGATCACTGCCTCCTGAACTGCCAGCCTCTCTGTGTAGGAGCAGAGCAACACTCCCGCCCATGCACTCACTCCTGACAACGTGGGTCCTTCAAAGGGAAGTCGGGCAAACATGCTTTGTTCTTCGGCACAGGCCTCCCATTTGAGTTGCGTTTCCTTCCCCTCTGCCTCTTGAGCGGCTGAGCAAATGTTCTGCTTTTGATTGCTCCTCTTCAAACAGTGTGTTATTGTCACACTTCTGCCTGTTTTTAATAAAGGGGAGTGACGAGGGCTTTTTCTTTTTTTTGTACGTGCAAAATTAACACAAATCAAAACTGCTGCTGTTCTTTGATCCATCCTGCACTCTGATTCATGTCGGCTTTTTCATTTTCCCACCGAGAGTGTACAGCTCGGGAAGGATTACACGGGGAGGAAAACCACTTCCCACTTCCCATTTGATTAACACGATTTAATGCAGCAATAATGCCGGGGAAGTTCATTACTTGGGAAAGGCTCCGACACAGGCTGCCCACGGTGTCTGGGGACTGGGTCTTTTTATTTAAAATGCAATCAATCCCCTATGGTGAAAGGCTCCGTGAAATCCTGCCTGAGCTGGGGGAGGTGGAATTGCCATTTAATGTAGACAGATAAAAATCCCTTCTGTTTGTAAAAGCTCCTGACAATTTATTCGTGCCATCTACAGATACTTAGTGTGGCTTATTGAGTTCAGAACCCTGGGATAAGGAAAACAGAAAAGGTCCCTCCCCTCAGAGTGCTTACAGACTGGAAGGGAAGGTGGACATTTTCCAAGGGGAGCATGTGGCTGACAGATGTCAGAGGTCACACGGGGAATGTGAGCGCAGGCCTGTGAGATCAGGGAAGACCCCCCACGAGGCCACTGTGGGAGGCCTGAGTAGTGGTTGAGGTGGAATAGCCCACAGGGTGGGCCAGAATTCTCGGCGCTGGGGACCCCCTATGTGAAGTGGCCCAAACTACTAGCAAAATTCCCTGGTAGCCCAGCCTCCCCCCATGTAGCTCAGCTGCAGTGGGGGTGGAGGATGCTGGGTCATCCTTACCGACAGAAATTTGCGGCCTCCAACTCACAGCATCTCCCACTGGCCTCTCTGCTCCACGGGATCCTTACCAAGTCCTGGGACAGGAGGAAAATGGCTCAGGAGGGCCGGGCCAGCCCTGGGGCCTCTTGTCTGTGTCCCAGTCTCTACAAAACGGGCTCACAATGATTGCTCTTCACGTGCCTTACAGTGCTATGAGATAGAAGACATAAGGCAGGAGAATCAAGCAGCCTCGAAAAGGTCTGGAGAAAGATCAGGGCTATTTAATGGTAATTTTTGGCAGGACCCAGCATGGTGGCAGACAGCAGTGCTGGCTGGGCATGAGGAAGGTGCCATGGATTGCACGGAGATGGGTGATTCTGCACAATGTCCCCAAGTAACATCAGACCAGTGAAACACTGAGGGCGCAGGCCAAGTGGTAGTTCAGAGAAACAACTCCCAAGTCTCCGACTTAGTCCCGCAGAAGTCGATTTCTTGTTCACACTTAACTGGCTTCAGGCCTTTAAGCCAAGGGGGGACTCCCTGCTTGCTTTAAAAACCTACCCTGCCCTTGCCCTCCTTTCTCCTCCTCCCCCAGCCCTGACTGACCCGCCTGTCGGACAACCCTGCCTCCTGCCCACAGCCCCCACATTTCCCAAGCCTGAGCAACTTTGGGTCCCCATAACATTTATCACCTTATAACAAGTTACATAATCTTCTTGTTTCTTATGCCTGTTGTTGACGTCCTATCTGCCCTCTAGAATCTGGACTCCACAAGGGCAGGGATCTTGCTCTGTGTTGTCACAGAGATGCCACAGATGCCCAGAATGGAGCTAAGCACACACCCAATGCTCAAGAAACATTTACCGAATTCCCACAGGGAATGCCCAGCAATGCCTTAGTTCTCTGGTGTGTATGTGGCCCAGATGATGGAAACCCCTCTTTCTGAATCGTCATGTTTGTTATTACAGGTAACTCAATTCCCTAAAACATGTGGGATCTCTTGGTCAAGTTCTCCGTCTGTAAGGATGTTAGCAATAAGTGGCAATGATGATCAAGGCTCAGAGAGAGGAGAGGGAGTGTTCAGGGTGCTTCCATAAAGGGTGCCCGCCTCTAGCACAGTGGTTCTCAACCTTCCTAATGCTGTGAGCCTTTAATACAGTTCCTGTGGGTTGCGACCCACAGGTTGAGAACTGCTATAGCAGGAGAGGCTGTGTGTGTGCCCAGGGGGAGGGAAGCCTCTGGGTGCTCACTGAGTGGAGAGAAGGGCCTGCCCTTTCTCATCTTCCCTGAATGGCGGTGGCAGAAACTATCTTGAGCAACCATAAATTGCTCTATTTACTGGATTAGGACCAGAGAATTTGTTCCACATCAAGACACACAAACTTGGCCTTGTGGTCTCAGGTGCAGGGGACAAGACTGGGAAGCTCAATGAAGTTTCCTCGCTTTTCTTAGCTGGGGTGAATTCAGCTTTCTCATTCTGCAGATACTGTCACATGCAACCCTAGGAACACACTTCACTTCCCTCTCACAGGCAGAAGACATAACTGTAATTAGTCTCCTCTGCTGGGAAGAAAATACTTGTCTGAGCAAAGGGAATGGAATCAAGGGAGGAGAGCCCTTCTGCACTGGCTGAGAGCCTGTGCCTGGCAGTTGAGCCACCTGGGCCATGCAGGGCGATGGGGAGTCTCTGCTGATAAGCCCTTAGTCTGTGGGAAGGCTTGTCTGCCAGAGCCGTAATGAACTCTTCATTATAGCAGCTCACACCTGGTGACCTTTACCCTCTGCGGGGGCTGCTTGGTGTCACGCACTGTTTAGTCAATGCCTTGAGAACTCCAGGCAGGAAGGCAGAGACCTGTGGCAATGAGATAAGCATTTGAGAAGTCATAGGATTACACGTAGCCCAGCCACTTTTCTTCTTCAGATGATAGGAAGAATTTGTTCATGTTTGGTGGTTATTTCTCTCCCATTCTTCTGCAGTGGTGATTATAATCTTATCTCTTTCTTTCTGGGTTTTTTTCTTTCTTTTTCTTTCTGGTGAAGGCAGGTGATGGGCTCACCGTTGGGGCTCTGGAGGCCTGGGAGGAAGCAGCTCCAGTTGTCGCCTGCCTGCTTGCTGCTCTGATCGTCTCGTGTCCTCACAGTCTTCCTGCCAGGGAGGCCAGATAGGCGGATTGTCTTCCTATTCACAGCTGGAGCTGTTCAGGCTCAGCCAGCAGCGGTGAGCTGCCTCAGCCTTCAAAGCAGGTGCAGTGAGAGCCCAGCCTGCCCAGGTTCTGTTCACTAAGGTGCTTGGCAGATACTGAGTGAGTTGCTGCCACACGCCAGGCATTTCTCTAGAGGCGGAAGAGATGCTGATGAACACACAGGTGAGTCTGTGCCCTCACGAAGCTCACAGTCTCAGGTGTCTGTCTGAAGACAGAGGTAGTTACTAGGATATTCCCATGCTTTTGTGCAAAATGGTTGTCTTTTCCTAATTTGACTTTAAAACAAGGTTTAAGATACAGCATTGTCATTCAGAGTCTCTCTCTTTCTTCCTTTTTCTTTCCTGTTAGGACCCCGGGTGGGAAGGATCCAAATCCGTTGCCACGGCTGTCTACCCCTTTTCTTTCTTTCCTTCCTAATGATTTCAATAACTTTTGATACAAGGCACCAAAGGCTTTTCTTGCACAGGAACAAAAGGTGAAATGTTAATATAATTTTATTTGGGCTCAGATTGGATAAAGAAGACCTTTTATTTCGTACCTTTCATCTTCAAGTCGGCACTCGTTAATTAAATCGAGCCTGTGGAAAGTGACCTTTGGGGGGGAGTGGGGCACCTGAGAATATTATGTTTTAATCAAATATGGGCAATAAATAAATAAGCAAGAAAAGAGCTATTAGACAAAGAAACACCCTGGAAGCTTCCAGATGAGAGTTCTCGAAGGAAAGGTAATTTGCTTTTTTCTTTGGGTGAAAGTGCACACTTAGATAAAGAGTGAACAATGGCCCATTTGAACAAAATCATTCACCACCCCCGCCCATACATCCTAGGATAGGAAAGAGCCCTTGGATTCTACACCCCCAAGACCACCTTGGTGGTTTCCTGTGGTGGGATTGCATCAGAGGCCGCCCCACGTCTCTGAGCCCATGCCTCACCTGGCCACCAGGGGGTGTGAAACCATTATTTTCCTCTGCCAGGAGAGGTAGACCCTCTGGCTTCTCACCTCCCAGGATGTGTGGCTGATTGATGGTTCCACCTGCTGGGTCTGGGGGACTGACAGGGCACTGAAGATCTGACTGCTTATGGGAGTCAGGTTCACCCCAAATCTGAAAATTCTCCACGCTGGGAGCAAGGCAGGCTCCCACTGTACCAATAAGAAATGGGATGGGAGCTTTACAGTGGGTGACAGGGTGAGCTTTGGAGGCTCTGGAATTTCCTTGCTGTGTGATTTTTAAGTGGGATACTTAGCCCTTTTGAGTCTCAGGGTCCTAATCTATAAAATGAGGATAATTATCTAATTTTATAGGATTGTTGAGAGGAGTCAACAAAATTACAAATACAATAAGTTGGTGGGAAAGTGATAGGTGGTCAAGGCAGAATGGTTATTCTGATGGGCCTGTCCCTCCCCCCAAATGTGCTGCCTGCACAGAAGCCAAGCATAGTCCACTACATCCCTTCATATGTATGTGTGTATATATATAAACAGAAAGTCATGATTAAATAAATAGTATGTCTTCTAATGGAAGCGGTCTCTGTATCTAAATATATGTGTGTGTGTGTGTATATATATTCATTCATTCTTTCATTCATGTAACTGTTGAGGGCCTACCCTGTGTTAGATACACTGATGGTGCTGGGCATAAAGTGGAGAGCAGAGAGCAGGCCCAGTTTCGCCATCATGGAGTGCCTAGTTGACAACAGTGCTAGGTCCTACTGGAACTTTCTATGCTCATAGCTATGTTCCTTATCTGTGCTGTCCAATATGGTAGCCACTAACCACACATGGCTATCAAAAGCTTGAATTATGGTTCGTGACAAGAAGTATACTTTAATTTATTTAATTTTAATTAATGTAAATCTAAATAGTTACATCTGTCTAGTGGCTGCTCCAATGGACGGCTCAGGTCTAGAGGGAAACTGTGCACAGGGCAGTACCATATGGTCAGAACTCAGCAAGCGCCATGTCTTTTTCCTCCCCGATTATGTAGCACCGTGGCACCTTGTTTGTGTGACTCCTGGGCTGCCATAGCACCTTCTCAAGGATGAATGGGGTCATCCTAGGTGGGCTCTAGGAGGGCAGGCGCCAGTCTGGGTTGTTTATGTGTGCTCTGCAGGACTTTGCATATAAGAAGTGCTCTTTCATTGCCTCTTAAATTAAAGGGCCAATGTGGAGAAGGAAAGGGAACATGCTTCAGAACCAGGTTGAAATGAATTTAAATCTTGGCTCCATCACACAGCAGCCACATGGATTGATGGGGCAGGACAGCTACTCCATGGATAGTTGTGAAGCCAGGTGGCATCCTGCAGACATGAAGCATCTTCAAACAAGAGAAAGCCTTTGGAAGCCAAACAATGACAGTCTCTGGACATTCCCAGTCTCACACATATGGCCCCCGTGGCCATGTCCTGCAAGTATGAGCCTGTTAACCTAGGTTCGTTGACTGGCCTAGGGTTAAGTGCCCAAATCCAGATAATCTAATTGTGCTCCTTACCTGGGCTTTACAAAAGAAATAAAAAATATAAAAACTAGATGTAGGGGGCAGAGTTCAGCCTTTCTCTGCTGGTAGAAGCCAAGAGAAACTCTTAGTGCCAAGCTCCACCTTAGGTGGAGGAGGTGGTCTGCAAAGGGAAGGAAAAAAGCCAACACAAACAAGAGCCACTGCAATAAACAGAGAACAGAAGAGTGAGCAGTGAGCCCAGAGAGAGAAAGAGGGAGCAGTGAGCCCTGGGGTGTTCACACTCTGATCCTGTTAGCCCAGACACTCAGGGAGCCCTCCAAGGTCACATGAGGTTACTTCGACATTCTCCTTTCTGCCTGAGCAGATTCAAACCGGGTTTCTCTCACTTGCAATGAAGCGAGTTGTAGACAAGTCAGCAATCACCCAGACACCCCCTCTTTCTCCTGTTCAACAGTACCCTATCAGAACTCTGCCTTGGACTCTGTCCTAACTTCTACTCCCACATCTGCTGTGGGATAACTCAGAACCTGGAGTGGTTTAGGGGTTGGGAGGATGCTGAGTCCCTGGGAGTTAATTAGTGCAATTGGAGTAATTTTCTGGAATGTTTACGTGTGACGTTGCCTCAGGACAATTTAGGAGCAAAAGAGCAAACGCAGGTGTCTCTGAAGTGGCCCTCTGATAGGCAGCCAGTGTGTGGAGCAGACAGCACACTGAACCAGGAGACAGGGTACACAGGCTCCCAGTCTCTGCCCGGCCTCCTACCCACCATGTAACCTTGTGGGCCTCGGTTTCCTTACTGGCAAAAAGAGGGTGATACTGAATGTCATGTCTGTCTCACATGGGACTGTGAGTTTGGAGAGACAGACAGGAATTCAGCAGACCTTTACCGAGTGGCTGCCCTGGACCTGGCAGTGTGTCCATGCAGGGAACTTTGAGGATTGGGTGCCCTTTCATTTGCCTTCACCCCCACTCCCTCAAGGGAGAGGTGAGAGGCACACCTGGGGAAGGAGGGCATTACCTACCTGTCCTTCCTTGCGACCTCAGAGGGGCCAAGGCGATAGTGGTTGCTTAGCAGTCTCCTGACAGCCTGGCTGCTTTCCCCTGAGACTGCGCCCAGCACCAGCTCACAGCCTGGGCACACCTTCCCGTGTGATGACTGCCCCTCTCTGCCTTGCCACCGAGCACCAGGGCCTCCTTCCCTTTCTGGGGACCTGGAGTCAGCAGGCTTGCTTCTTGTACAGTCCTGTGGTTTCTTTCCTGAGCCTGTCACTTCCCAGCTTTACAAAGCCAGGGTCATTGTTGCCTTTGGCACAGAAGCTGTCTTGTCCTCATAAAGTTATACTTTGGGGCCCTTCTTTTGAGCACTCCTAGCCGCAGCTGGCTTGCTCCAGGCCTGGGCAAAGCCACCAGCACTGCTTGCTGGCAGCCCTGCCCAGGGCCCAGTCCTGGCTTTGCTCTCAGATCTTGGGTGTGTCATATCTCACCCTTCCTGCTCCTGAGAGTCCTCATCTATAAAACAGGATAAAAATATCTGCCCTTCTGACCTCACAGATAGGAAATTAGATTAGAGAAGTGAGACACAGCAGAGCTCTGTGTGACTGCAAGGTGCTAGTGTTATTTTTTGTGTAACCTTAAAAATCTTATTACAAAAGTGATAAATGTTCATTGGAGGAAACTTAGAAAATGCAGATAAGAAAATGATGAAAATAAAATAGTCTGTAATACCTAGAGAGAACTGCTACAATAATTTAAAGGATATCATTCTAAGATCTACACTTATTTACTGGAAATAGGATCACACGCTTTGTGCTATTTTGCAATTTGATTTTACACATAATAACAGGTAATCACTAGAGGTATGATCTGCCAGAGATTAAACCTGGGAGATTCCTCCCTTTATTCAGAGCCAGAAAATCATCCCGAAATTGCTGAAAGTCATCTCCCTCATCCTCCAAAAAGCAGATACAGATATACTAGATTTGCTTGGAAGCCTCCCTCGGGAGGAAGGGCTGGAACCCAGTACAAGAAGGGTGATGTCATCAGAACCTCAGTGCTTTGAGGGTAAAGATGGGAACCTGCCTGTGCCATAGAAGAGGAAGTCTGGGAGGTAGAGCTGGTCGCTCTTGTTCGAAGAGGTGGCAAGAAATGGATCCAGGACTGACTCACCATCTCTGGTGCTATCCGGATCCCTGAAGGTGGGGAGTCCTTTTCTAGGGTCCCGGGGCCAAGCATGGCACTAAAGGAGTGATACTGCTGTCTCTCTCGAGAGCAAGATGGTCTCTACAGGGATCTAGGCTGGGGAGAGGTTTCAGGGGCAACCACCAGCATTCCAGGAGCGAGTTGCCTTCACTGTATTGGGGGACGGTCTGCAGCAGTGATAGTTTGGTCCACCCCTGGAATCTCTCACACATGTGCAGAGCTAGACTGACCAACTCTTCCCTCTGGACTTCATTAAGTTCCTAGGATTCCTGGGCAATTCATAGGTAGGTACAGCCTGAAGAGGGAGAGACTGTTCTACTAATTACAAAGGTGAAGGCCTGAGCAAGTAGTCGGAAAGTGCAGAGATATTTTCATTTACATTGGGTTGGATGGTGCCCTCTGAAGGATATGTTTGTCTGGAAGTTGTGACTGTGACCTTATTTGGGAAAAGGGTCTTGCAGATGTAATGAAGTGAAGGATCTTGAGATGATATTGTCTTGGATTTATGATGGACCCTAAATCCAATAACAGGTGTCCTTATAAGAGAAAAGTAGAGGGCTATTTGTGTAGGAAGAAGTCTCCCTCTAGCAATCTCTATCAGCAGAACCAACAGAAGGGTGTAGTTTGGAAAGTCCCTAACCTACCCTCACAGAACAGAGTGCAGAGCGTGGATTTAGAGCTGAGATTCCATAGCTGTGCTACTGAGCATGGGAGTCTTGGCTCTATGCACATCCAGTCCTGGTTTTACAGTGTCCTGTAGACCCTATAAGCCTCTTTTATGTTTCCAATGAATCTACTTTTGTTAAGTCAGCCAAAGTTGGTTTCTGTTGCTTGCAACCAAAAGAGCTAGCAGGTACACATGTTAGCTTACATGATCTTCATAGAACTCCATGAAGAAAGTATACAGAAAGTATTATCTCCATTTTACAGATGATAATACTAAGGCTTGACGAGGTTAAGGTTAAGTAAGTCTGGTCAGTGACGGTGCCAGGGCTTGACCTAGGTCTCCTTAATCCAAGGCTTTGCTCTCCTAGTTTGCTTCTTACCTGGCCTGCTAAGGCCAGGGAACAGAGGAAGCCTCTGCACTTCATGAGGATTGGTGATGAGTTCCATTTTCTGCAGAAAACCTATGTATATTCCTTGCAGCCAACCAGTGCAGTGAGTCTGTGTGAAGTGTCAATTTACCCATTACCTTGATGGAAGAGAAGTGAGCATAACAACTTTAACTTGTCGAAGTGACAGCAACTGAGAGCAATTGAATTTGAGCTAAGAGGCCTTTAAATTTCTTCCCAGAATGACTTCGAGATGAGTCTGAGAGACAGGGAATGTTGCTTTCCTTCCAAGCCCTCTCCTCTCTTGCTTCTCCAGTAATCTCTCACGTGTGGTGAGAAACTCTGGGAAAGTCTGTTCCCCAGGAGGGCTCTTTCTTGTGGTTTCTAGGTGAGGTGAGGGTTTTCAGTTCCTGAAATGAATCTCTTTAGGCATTCTTAAAAGTTGGTATAAAGACACATCATAGGTTAAGGTGCCTGCAAGTATCCTGAAAGGGAATAAAATCTCTTCTTGGTTTAGAAAATAAAAAATGACTGAGACACTGTTCTATTGATTTTCTTCTCCTTGTCTCACACCGCCAGGTGAATAAATTATTCTTGGAGGTTTTGTACAAATTACTCAATAAAGTCAAAAGCAATGTGTCTGGTAAATGTGGTCTGCTTTGATTCCAAGTCCGTAAAACAGAGACTGCCAAGTTGAAAAAGATCTCATGGGTCATGAAATTCAACTCTCTCACCTCAGAGGTATGAATGATGGGAGGAAGAGCGATTAGGAGACTTACCTGAGGGTCACAGAGTAAGTTGGTGACAGATGGGAGATCCCACTCTGTCTCCATGTAGAAAGCATGTAAGGGAAGGGTCTCTGTAGGGCCAGGTGAGGGTTGGTTTCATGTGTCAGCTTAACTAGGCTAAGGGTCCCCAGATACTTGGCCAAGCATTATCCTGGATATATCTGTGAGGATGTTTCTGGGTGGAACTGACATGTGAATCAGTAGACTGAGTGAAGAAAGTCGCCTTTCCTCATACAGGTGGGCCTCATTAGTCAGGAGTAGGCCTGAACGAAACAGAAAGGCCAAGAGGGAATCCTCCTGCCCCACTACACTCAGCTGAGACTTGGACCGAAATACCAGCTCGTCTGGGGTCTTGGGCCTGCTGGCTTTCAGACTAGAGCTACACAGTGGATCTCCTTGGTCTCCAAATGCCAACTGCACATCTTGAGACTTGTCAGGCTCCATGATCACCTGAGCTCATTGTCCGCAAAAAATCTCTTTATATTTATATACACATGTATATATAGACAGACAGATATTCCCTTGGTTCTAATTGATAGTCCCCATGAGTTGGGGGGGAAAAGTGGTGATTTTCCCAAAAGTATAGCTTCTGAAGGAGCTAAAAGAAATATTCAACATTCTTACCTGAAACTCCAAGGAGTCAAGGTATGTTTTCTCCCCGGATTCCTTGTTTTACTTGTTTGTTTTCATGTGCAGTCACATTGTGGAGTCTTCTCCCCACCCTGTATTTTAGCATACTGTGCTAAAGCATTGTTAAATTTACATTCAAAAAGTGAGGTAAATTTTATAAATTTACATCCATAAAATTCCACATCCTTGCTTTAAAATAAAAGCAAGATCTGGCGATACTTAGCTCCTAAATGGCCACAATCAGCTAACGCCAAGGAGCAACTGTCTAAGCAGTGAGTGTCTGCAGATTATCGCAGCCCCCACCATTCCCAATGTCTCCCTGATGCTGACACTGAGGGCCAGTGCTGTTTATTATTAAGCCGGTGCTGGCCAGATCAGTTACCAAATAATTCAGAATGTTTTGGGGATAAGACATTGCTTCAATCTGTTATCATTTCTTAGCTACTAGCTATCATCCTGGAACAATGTTAGGAGGTGGCAATGCAAAGATAGATTTGACACAGCTTTTGCCCACAATGAAACGCTTTCCCAGTAAAGTGGCTCCTGTCTTCCTGTCTCAATCTGCATTCTTTCTACCCTCATCAGGTATGCAGGTTTCCGGTTTAGCTAGAGCAGGTGTGCATTGGAGAAAAGAGCAAGAAGTAGTTGCAGTGTGGGGGCTTTATCTGTGGACATAGGGGAGTTATGAAATAGTCTCTGAGTGGAAGTACTGTGTGATAATAAAAAAGAAAACTGTGGTGAGGACCAGTTGTCCATAAAGCACCTTCCTCCTCCTCTCCTCCTCCTCTTCTTTCTCCTCCTCCAAGCTGGACTACATTTCCCAG
This sequence comes from Perodicticus potto, assembly GCA_963574655.1. Classification (NCBI taxonomy): domain Eukaryota; kingdom Metazoa; phylum Chordata; class Mammalia; order Primates; family Lorisidae; genus Perodicticus; species Perodicticus potto. Next base: position 21,672 of record CAUYRH010026097.1, read on the forward strand.
CATTCACTGCAGTGAGGCAGAACCACGTGACTGAGTCCTAGCCAATGAAATGTGGGGGTGAGGAGCTTCCAGACCTGGCTTCCTGCTCTCAACTATGACAGATCCCATCTTCCATCTTCATTGACTCCTTTCGACAGCTTAAGAAGTGAGATACTAGTTGTAAAATCTGCAATCCCTGAGTCAGTAAGTAGAGGAGACGTGTTGTGGACTGTGATGCAAGCAACAAACCTTACTTTATAAAGCCGCTCTGATTCTGGGATTTCTTGACTCCAATAGATCTCATTTCCTTAACTAAAACTAACAATGATAGTAGGAACTTACTGAGTGCTTATGCTGTTTAGGCACTGTTCTAAGTGCTTGACATGCAATTTATCAAATTAAATCATCACAACTCTATGAGTTAAGTATATTATTATTATTACTTCCACTTAGTAAGGAAATTGAGGCACAGAGAGGTTAAGTCACTTGCCCAAGATCACACAGCTACTAATTAGAATCTGTGCTTTATGACAGGGTTTTCTGGAACAGAGGAGAAGCATGAAAGGAGAAGAATTAAAAGAAGCAGAGAACCATGGGAGAGTGAAGTAAATGACTTGGGATTACTGCAGTTCTCCTGTGCTTGGTTCAGGACCAGCAGTGATCAGGAAACTCGGGCCTGGGCAAGAACATAGCCAGCCCCAGGGCTGCCCACACCCTGTCTGGCAAGGCAGGGTCTTGCTGCGAGGGAGGACTCTTAGGAGACACAGGAGTCTCTTACTCTCCCAGTCGTGTCTTTAGGCTTGAGGACTCTTTGTCATCTGCACAGGGCCTTTTCTTTTTCCACTTTCAATGCAGTGAGTATGTAATTTGGACAGAGGGCCTCTGAGGAAGGGTCACTAGGGCCCAGAGATGGCAGCTGGGCAGGAGCATCATTTAGGTTCCTGAAGACCTCCCTGCTGTCTTCTACTCAGAGACTGTGTCATCACACACCAACATCCACGATAAATCCCCCACACTGCCCAGACCTAGGGTGTGGGGCTCCGGTGCCCAGGCAGTGGCCTGGCACTTGATGGCTTCACTACTCAAGTTCCGGGGCCCTGCAGGAGTATGTCTGAATAACGGTGACTCAGTGACAATGTGCCTTGGCAGGGACTCTGCTGGCGGAGGCGTTTTTCCTGCTCATTCCCAGGTCACACTGACCCAGACTTTGTGCTCTGCCATTAGAGAAGGCAGCAGGGAGCAGTGCAGGCAGTTGTCCTCTTTCTCAGCTTCCCTTCTCTCTCCAGGCCCAGAGCTCCTCTAGGGCGGCCTGCTCTGGACTGGGGGGGCGGGGGGCACCCCCACCCTGCCTACTGTCCTCTGATGCTGAGTTTCGGACAGTCATCCAACAAGGGTTGATGGAGTGCTGGCTTTGTGCCAGGAGCTGCACCTGGTGCTAGGGAGTGCACCCCCAGGCGGCACTCAACAAGACCTTTCCTCTCCCCCCGGCTCACATTTTCACAGGGAAGGCAGCTAGACAGCAAGGAAATGGATCAACAAGTCTTTTTCAGATCTATGGGACATCTAAGTGGCTTTACTGAGGGCACTTCAGCTGGGGAGATGTCAGGAAAAGCATCTCTGAAGGGCTGACGAGTGGGTGGGAGCTAGATGCAGAGCAGCCTTGTGAAGACTGGGAAAGGATCCTGGGCAGAAGAGACAGCAGAGACAGAGGCCGTGTGCCAGGAGGAACTGATAAGAATGGGCTGGGACATAATTGCTAAGTCATGGAAGAAGCCCAAGTGCCCATCGACCCACGAATGGATTAATAAATTGTGGTACATGTATACCTGGAATACTATGTAGTATACATGGAATACTATGCAGCCTTAAAGAAAGATGGAGACTTTACCTCTTTCAAGTTTACATGGATGGAGATGGAACATATTCTTCTTAGCAAAGTATCTCAAGAATGGAAGAAAAAGTATCCAGTGTACTCAGCCCTACTATGAAGCTAATCTATAGCTTTCATATGAA
>CAUYRH010026098.1:0-15243 GCA_963574655.1 Perodicticus potto
CCTGTGTGTGACAATCATTCCACTGTACCACAGTGAAGCCTTGGCTCCATTCACTTCTGATATCAAATTATTGTTTGGGAAATTAAGAGAATGGCAGATTAGAAATAAGGTAATGAATGAACAATAAATGTTAAGTAAACCCTAACTCCACTCCCCCACCCCCACCCTGCCCCACAAAAGCTCTTTACATTTACATTAATTGAACTCTTTACTTGTGTAATGATAGAGCAAAGACTGTTTTGGGCCTTATTTTCATTGTTCTGTTCCAACATAACTTTTAAATTGCCCCACCCCCACTAATCTTTAGACATAAAGGTATCTACTTGGATGTGAGTTTGTTTAAAAATACAGTTATCTAAATGTGATTTATGCTTTTCATAACCAGATAAACCAAATGACTAAACACTACATTGGAATTTGTTCTTTGGCCAAAAGAATGATGAAAATTGAAATGTACTTGTTTTTGTGAGCTGCTTTCAAAGCCTTTGCTTCCAGCTAGTGGAAGGACTGCTAGGAGAGGAGATTGCTCTAGCATATGTTTAAATTTAACATTATGCTTCAATTTGTTCCAATTCTAGTTTTTAGATGATGTGGGAAAACTCTGCACTGATATCACCTGAAAGACTTTTTCCAGGCTGTTTATTATGATGAATGTGTATCTGAGTAATTTTATAATGAGAGAAACAGAGACAACTAAGGGCGTTGTGTTTGTAAAAAAAAAAAAAGAGAGAGAGAGAGAGATGATTAAATCTTTGTAATGAGTGTGTGACATATAAAATAGATAATTTAAGAAAAATAGAAAAAAAGTTGTCTAAAAATATGGAGATAAACACCAGGAAAAAATGTGAGAAATCACAGTTGTTCTCTAGGAATAGGAAAAAATAATTCCATGGGTACATATAGTACCCTAATTTGCTAAAGATAAATATATTTTAAATTAATTCTAAAGATTAATGAAGTTGATAGGAAAAGAATTAGATGCATTTATAACGTGGCTCATAATTTATAAAATTATGTACAAAAGTTAACATTTTACATATGAAATTTACATTTGAAGTGGGAAGAAAAATGGCTAAGCAATGTAGGCGAGCTATTTATACCTACCTTTATTGTTTTAATATGATATTTGTTTACATGTACATATACTTATTTTTGGCAATTTTTGAAGACATTTAAATAAAAGAATAAACTAAAGAGTAGAAAGAGTAATTTAAATCAGTGTTAAAATATGTCTGTATAGCTCTTTTATATTCATAAAGAATGGTAAAGAAGAAAACATGAAGAATTAGTATTTTAAAACTTCAACGAGCTGCCCCCATCCCATAAGTGGACCCTGAAGAAGATGGGTGCCCCATGGGCACAATGTCCTTTAGCCACCAGACATCATGCCTCCCAAGAAGGATGTTCCAGTGAAGAAACCAGCCGGCCCCCCATCTCCAAGCCTGCTGGCAAGCCAGCAGCAAGGGCCCCTTCAGTCAAGACCAAGGCTAAGCCATCTGTTCCCCAAACCTCTCAGAAAACTCAGGAGCCCCCATTGTTCTCTCCAAAGTTGTGATCGAGTTTAACAAGGACCAGCTGGAGGAGTTCAAAGAAGCCTGTCAGCTGTTTGACTGAGTAGGCGATGGCAAGATCCGATAAGCCCATGTGGGGATGTGATGAGGTCTTGGGGCCAGAACCCCACCAATATCAAGGTGCTCAAGGTCTTGGGGAATCCCAAGAGTGGCGAGCTGAAGTCCTGGTGTGTGGACTTTTGAGACATTCCTGCCCATGCTCCAGGCAATGGCCAAGAACTGGGACCAAGGCATATATGAAGACTACTTGGAGGGGCTTCATGTGTTTGACAAGAAGGGGAATGGCAAAGTCATGGGAGCGGAACTCAGACATGTCTTCACCACCCTGGAGGAGAAGATGACTGAGGAGGAAGTGGAGACTGTTCTGGCAGGACATGAGAATAGCAATGGCCGCATCAACTATGAGGCCTTCCTAAAGCACATCTTAAGCTCCCAAGTTCTGCAGGTAGACCCTACCACCCCTCCAGTCTTGAGAGACCTAGGCAGAAGCACATTCCAGTCACCAGGAGGCCAACTTTTGATTCAGAATAAAGAAGAATTCCTCCCTTAAAAAAAAAAAGAAAAACTACTTTTATACTCTTGTGACTGAGGCATGGGCTAGATAACTTTATCTGAGCACATTAATAATATGAAAAGCAAGAATACCTAGCTACTCATTCTAACCCTCTACTAAGATGGCATGGAAAACAACTTTTCAGATAGTAGAAATTTTAATTTTACTTGGGAAATTAACTTACCTGCAAAATTAAAAAATTTATTTATAAAATTAATTTTGAAAATGCAAACTTAGTTATTCTTTTATAGTCAATCCTCATAACCAAACTAGTTTCTCTAAATCAGGAATCTATTCTTAAACACAGCTACAATTATTGACAAAAGTTTTTTATGTATGTAATGCACTTAAAAACATCGGCTATCAACACAATGACATCAGCAAGGTGACAAAGTAGGAGACTCTCACCATGACTCCTCCCCCCAAAGTACAAATAGCAACATTTAAAGACAAGACTACCACCCTGAATTCACCAGAACTCAGGGGAGATGTGGAGAAACTCCCTGGCCACACAGAAATAAGAAAAGCCAAAATTGTTAAGAAGAAAAGTTATTTTCAACTATGCCACCTCATCCCTTAAGCTGGCATAACCCACTCATAGAGAACTTCTCTGGCCCCACAGTTTCCAGGTGGGACATGAGAATTGGAAGTAGAAGTTTGATCTTCCCACTGGTCTAGAAATTTTCATGGAAGGCTGGGCATGATGTCTCACATCTGTAATCCTAGCACTCTGGAAAGTTGAGGAAGTGGATTGCTTGAGCTCACAAGTTCAAGACCAGCCTGAACAAGTTGAAGACCCTGTCTCTAACAACATTTGGGTGTTGTGGTTGGTGCCTATAGTCCCAGCTACTCAGGAGGCTAAGGCAAGAGGATTGCTTTAGCCCAAGAGTTTGAGGTTGCTCTGGGCTATGACACCACAACTCTATACCCTGGAAGACAGAGTGAGACTCTGTCTCAACAAAAAAAGCAAGAAATTTTCATGGAATCCCACTCTAGTCCTGTCCCTCAAGAAGCACTGGATATGCCAGGAGGGCTAAAAGGCCCGGGAGGAATTGAAGAAAAGGAGCAAAGGTCCTGATCACAGTGACTGGCATATGGATCTTGATGGGGACTCTGCATTTCAATTAGAGAGAAGAGAGGCCAGTGCCATAGTGCTTCAAAAGGCACAATCTGCAGGAAGGCCTGAGTCCCCGATAAGACTTCCCACATACCTCAGATTTTTGGTGTCTCTTTCCATGACCCAGAAACAACTAACAGGTTGGGGATTAAGTTCTGGTTCTTACTTAAGTCTTCCCCACACCCCAAACCACTGCAGCCTTGTATTTAAGTTCCAGTGCAGAATTTACATTCTGGTGCTCACAATAAGTGTTTCCCAGTCCAGGGAGCCACAAAAGAACAGTAATATAGTTCCAGTGCAGTGTTTAATTTTCTGATACATTATATGAGTCCTTCCCAGAACAAGAAGCAAGTATAGGCCAGCAATTCACTTAAGTTCTCATATTAAGTAGTAAATGTCAGTACCACTAGAGAATCCCTGCAAAGGCTGGAAGAGGTAGCTATATCCTCAGATGCAGAGACATCAATGTAAAGACACTGGACTGGGAAAATTCAAGGAGCGTGATACCACAAGAAAATCCAATAAAGCTCTAATAATGGATTAAGAAGAAATGAAGATTGGTGAAATGTCTGACAAATAATTGAAAAAAATTAAAGAAGACAAAGTAATCTTCTTTAGAAAGTTCAGGGAATCCCCCCAAAATGCATAGATAATTAAACAAAATTTAGAAAAGAATCCAGAAAGAAATTTAAAAATTAACAAAAAAGTAGAAATAATTTTTAAAAACCAAGTAGAAATCCTAGAAATAAAGAATACAATCACTGAAATGAACAACTCAATAGAAAGTTTCAACAGCAGACTTGAGCTGAGGAAAGAATCAGAGAGCTTAAAAATAGAGCATATTGATTTACCAAATCAGAAAAGCAAAAAGAAAAAAGAATTTTAAAAAGAGTGAAGAAAGCCTATAGGATACAGGGGACATTATCAAGAAAATTAACCTCTGCATAATACAGGATTCCAAAGGAAACAGAGACAAAAAGGCATAGAAAGTATTTTTAAGGAAATAGTGGCTGAAATTGTCCTATATTTATAGAAAGATGACAGCGTTCAGGTACAAGAAGCTCAGAGCTCACCAATTCAATTCAACCCAAAGAGCAATTCCCAAGGCACATGGTAATAAAATTATTTTAAATTTAAGAAAAATGAAAAAATACTGAAAACAGCAAGGTAAAAGAAATATACCACATTCAACAGAGCCATAAGAGCTTCCAGAGGTTTCCTTAGTAGCCATTCTGCAGACCAAAGCAGAGAGAGATGATATATTAAAATTTATGAAGAAAAGAAATTTTCACCCAAGAATACTGGACTCAGTAAAACTATCTTCAGACATGAAGGCATAATGAAGACTGTCCTGAACAAACAAAAGGTTAGGAAATTTGTCAACACCAGACTTATCTTACAAGAAATGCTAAAGTAAGTTCTTTAATCTGAAAGAAAAGGATTACCAATGTGTTATAGTAAAACATCTGGGGTATAAAATTTACTGGTAAAAGTATATAAATTCAGATGTCTAATATTTTAATTGTGGTAAGTAAACCACTTATAACTTTAGCATGAAGACTTAAAAACAAAGGTAGAAAGGATAATAATGACTACAAACAGTAGAGATAGACAATATAAAAAGATGCAAATTGAGATGACAAAACATGAGAAGGGATGGCATTAAAGTAATTTGCCTTTGTTTCTTATAGATCAAAGTTGCCCTTCATTTCTTATAGATCAAAGCTATCAGTTTAAAATAACCTGCTATAATGATAAAAATTATTGTATCCAGCAAAACTATCCTTAAACATGAGGGAGAGATAAAGACTTTCCTGAACAAACAAAAGATGAGGAAATTTGTCAATACCAGACTTGTCTTACAGAAATGTTAAAGGAAATTGTTCAATTTGAAAGAAAAAAGTATACTAATGTATACTCATGGTAACAAAAAAACAAAATCTATGGTAAATAACAACAAGCATAAATAGCACAGAATTAAGGCATACTACTAAAAAAAAAACTTAACAACAAATGAAGACAGTAAGATAGAAATGTAGGAAGAAAGAATCTACAAATAAAAAACTACAACAGAAAATAAGCAACATAGTGGTAGTAGTAAGTCTCTAGCTATTAATAATAATCTTGAATGAATTTAATTTTCCAATTATAGGATATAGAGTGACTGAATGAATAAAAATATAGCACCCAATTATTTTATGTCTTTAAGAAACACATTTGACCTATAAAGACATGCATAGTATGAAAGTGAAGGGATGGAAAAAATTTTTCCATACAATGGTAACCTCCCCCCCCCAAAAAAGTAGAAGTAGCAATATCTACATCAAATTAAATTCACTTTAAGATAAGAATGGCCAAAAAAAAAAAAAGAAAGAAAGAAAAAGAAAACCATTATACAATAATAAGGGGGTCAATAGCAAAAGGATATAGCATTTATTTTAATATGAATACATAGACACTCAACCTCATAACACCTAAATACATAAAGGAAATATTAATAAACTGAAAGGGAATGACTGACTGCCCTTAAAAAATAATAAAAGATTTCAGTGCTCCACTCTCAGTAAGGGATAGATCATCCGACAGAAAATCAAAGAAACATTGAAGTTAAACTATACTTTGGAACAAATGGACCAAACTGACATTTATAAAACATTTCATCCAACAGCAGGAAGACACACATTCTTCTTATCAGCATGTGGAATTTTTCCTCAGGATAGACCATATATTAGCCACAAAACAAATCTCAACAAATTTTTAAAAATCATATCAAGTATCTTTTCTAAGAACAGAAAAAAAGTAGAAATCAATAATAAGAGGAACTGTGAAAAACGTACAAGTAAGTAGAAATTAAACATTAAGCATCTGAATGACCAGTGGGTCAATGAAGAAATAAATAAGGATATTGAAAAACTGTCTTGAGTCCAATGAAAATGGAAAAACAACCTATCCAAAATGATGAGATACAGAAAAAAGCAGTACTAGGAGGGAAATTTATAGAATAAATGCCTCTATATGAAAAAGTACAAAGATTGTAAATGAACAACAACCTAACAGTGCACCTCAAGGGATTTGAAAAGCAAAAACAAATTAACCCCAATAAACAAACAACAACAACAAAAATCCTCAAAAGCCAACCATCAATGAAATGGAAAATTGGTTTTGAAAAAAAAAAGTGACAAAACATTAACTAGACTAAGGAAAAAGAGAGATGACCCAAATAAGTAAAATCAGAGATGAAAAAGGAGATATTACAACTGATACCACAGAAATACAAAGAATCATTACAGTCTATTAGAACCGAACATGTGCCACCAAATTGGAAAAACTGTGCCATAAACTGCACCATATACATTCAACGTACCAAAACTGTGCCAGAAGAAAATAGAAACCCTAAGTAGACCAGTAAGGAGTAATGAGAACTAATTAGTAATAAAAAATCTTCCAACAACAACAAAAAATTTTTAGGACTGAATGGTTTTACTGATGAATCCTCCAATGTTTTAAAGAAGAAATATACCAATTCTTTTCAAAGTATTCTAAAAAATTGAAGAATAATGAATTCCTCTATACTCATTCTACATGGCCATGATTAACCTGATACCAAACTAAACAGGGACACAACAATAAAAGAAAATTACAGGCAAATATGCCCAATGAACATAGATGCAAAAATCTTCAACCTCTGAAGACACTGAAAGTAGATAAAGAGAAACACTGCAATAAGCCACAGACACTAAAAAAATAGACATTTATTTGGATTTCCTTGCTCACTATCATACAACTACTACTCACATGAGCCTATGCTGGCAGTTCAATTGTTTGGAAATGTGCTATATTTGACTACCTACTGATGTGTCAAAATGGTAATTATTTTTCTGTATGTTCTAAAATGTATTTACAATTGAGTATAAAATATCCAGGGTCCATTCCTTTCTCTCAAATCATCAATGTGCAGCAAGTTGAACAAGTTGCTCTCTTGTAAAACTTCTGATTAAGGCTTTTCTAGTCTTCTTAGGCTCACTTATAGTCTTAAGAGTCTCCTCCAGTGAAGAATGTGGAGAAAAGGATATTTATAATCAATAGCATTATAATGAAGGCATTTAGATAATGAGAGCAGAAGAGACCTTCTTATTCACAGAATGTCTGAGGCACCATGGGGCTCATGCCCAAAACCAAAAAGGCAAAACTAAATACAATATACTGCATCATTGACTTGAAGAATTTTAGTTGTTTTGTAAGCACTGTTAGCGGATATTGGATCTGTGAGAATTCAGAGGATGACAAATATTAGAAAAGGCCCAGACTCCAGTGAGAGATAAGAAACTAAATAGCTTGCTCTATGAGCAAAGAGAATTGTGTTAGGGGCAATGCAAACCACAATTATCCAGGGATCTGACATAGAAAAATGGAGACCTGAGTAAAGAGAGAATGAAGGACTAGAATGACAGGTCAACACATGGGCAACTGAAAAGGCAATTGCAGGAGAGACCATCTGTGCCCTGCCCATATGACCCAGGCCTACCCTGGAGGCTTCTGCAAATAGCCCCATAGCCTGCATTGGCTAATTGTGTCTCCTGCCTCACAGAGATCCCTGTCCTCAGAGCCCACACCTATGGGTCCCTTGCATCCAGGAGCCAGTGCTGCTGGAGCTGAACTTCTCCAGGGAGAGAAAGGAAAGGGTGATAAATACCACAGGTCCTCACCCTGAGACAGAGAACTCGGAACTGAGTTCCACATGCTGTCCAAGGCTGTTGGCGTGGCTGATCCCTTTAGCAACAGCAATCTTCCCTCAGCAATGTTCCTTCATTAGCTCTCCTCCCTGCTCATCTTACTGCCCACCACTCACAGTGCCTTCTGGGACCCCCTTCCAAGGAAACTATCTGCCCACAAATCCTTGCATCAGGAGAAATTAAAAAATAAATACCAAACAAAGAAATTCCTCGTACCATACTTATACATATCCTCCATGTCAAGTGAGTGCCTACGTCTATTTTCTTTTGCTTATAACAGAACACCTGAAATTGGTTAATTTGTTTAAAAATTAATTAATTTTTTTACAATTCTTGGTACTAACCTTAGTACCTCCTGAGGGCCTTCTTCTTGGTCAGGACTCTGCAGTCTCCCCAAGGTGACATAGGGGATCCTGTGGGAGGGGCTGGGCAAGCTAGGTTAGGTCTCTCTTTCTCTTCTAAAGTCAACAGACTTGCCATGAAAACTTGTTAACATACCAATTAATAATCCGTTAATCTCTGAGGGGATAATTCCATTCATGAAGGCAGAGCACTCATGATCCAATCACTTCTTAAAGGCTCCACATATAGATACTCTTATATTGGGGATTAAGTTTCATCATTAATTTTAGGAAGAACAATACTTGAGCCATAGTGGGTTTCTCTAACAAGTTCAAGCCCTTCTGTTTCATCTAAAGTTCAGTGAAAGCCTGCTATACACCATTGCCTCCTTGGAGTGTGGTCAGGGAAATTAACCTAAAGAGGCCAGTGTTCCCCATATAGGTTTTCTTTCTCTGTTTGTTTCTTTTCCTTTTTTTTTTTCAAACAGAGTATTGCCCTGGGTAGAGTGCCTTGGCGTCAGCCTAGCTCGCAGTAATGTCACAACCTCAAACCCCTGAGCTCAAATGATCTTCCTGCCTTAGCATCCCAGGTATTTGGGACTATAGGTGCCTGACACAACACCCAGGTTTTTTGTTTGTTTGTTTTGTTTTGTTTTTTAGGAGAGACAGATTCTCTCCCTTACTGGGTCTTGAAATCCTGAGCTCATACAATCCACTAGGGTCAGCCTCCCAAAGTACAAGGATTATGGATGTTAGCTATGGGTACCCAGGCACCCATAGAGTTTTGCATACAGAAAAAGAAGGGACAGACAAAGCAGTCTGCAATGACTGAAAAAGGGACTTCAGAGGAAGTGATGACTTGAAGGAATACAATCCTTCATCATGCTCTTTGGTATAAAGGAGATCAATAACGGTTATTTCCTCATGTGTGGAACAGCTGCTCAAGCCAATTTAATTTAGTAGTGAGAAAAAATGGAGACCAAATCAGGTGAAGATAGCACAGGGGGTCAACATGTGACTTTTTGCCTTCTTCTGTCTTTCGGAGTTCCTTCTCTGGGGTTGGAACGAGGAGGTCAGGCACAAATATAACCCCCCTCACAGAGGCAACAGCGGAGATGTGCTTAAGTGAAAGAGGCACCATGCACGTGAGTTCAGTTGAGCACATGACTCCCCCACATGGGGAGAATGGACAAGGTTTTGGGGTGTGTTCACACCTAATCTGACCCAGAAGACCTAAGTAGTGTGCACTCAAGAACCTGTGGAGTAAAGGCAGACTGGGGACACATACTGGTGGGATCCAAGCAGGGTTTTTGTGGCCCATACAGGAAAATAAAAGTTTATGTAATGGATTTGCTGAGTATTTTTATATCACAGAGTCCTAAATGACCACAAAGAGAAAAGAGTTTTTGGTATATATATTTTTAATCAAAAAATGTGCACTTTATATCCAGAAAAGCAAAAACACGAGCCACAAAATGATCAATAATTCTACAATTTCAAAGCACTAAACTTTAACAAATTATCATTGTAAACATTTATGACAATGAATATAAGGCCAAAGCAAAGGTGGCTATGCTAAACTGAAGTGATCTGTATTAAATCATAGGAGGCAGCCAGGAAGGCACCTTTTTCTCCCTCCTTTTGGAAAATTATAATTCTTTCTCTGGAGTAGCCTGTCTTGCCTTCTCTCTCAGTATTTCCAGTAGGGCAATCTCCACAGACAGCTTATATGCCTCTTGGGCCGCTTTCACATCCTCTTGCCTTGGGAGACACTGCATGACTTCTCTGCCTGCCCGCACTTTCTCACAGATTTGAGCAGCGTCCTAAAAGAGATGTAGATGGTGGGTGTGACTGAGAGACCTCTCCACACCATGAGAGAGAGTGCATACTAACAATGGAAAGACTGCAGGATCAGGACCAAGGCCAACCTCAGAAGGCAGTTGAGCAAGGAAAACCAGAAATCACTTTGGTCCCACAATAGTCTTTCCCAAAGGGACACGACCTGTTTTGTGACAGCAGCCCAGAAAGATTTGGAGGAGATACTTTTGGTGACCCAACAGATATAGAACAATAGTTTATTACATAGCATAGAAAACATAAAGGTAGGAGTCCATGCTCCTGGGTCTATGGGATGGTGCTTTGTTGCACCTTAGTTTTTCCCGTTCTCAAGTGAGAGCAGAACTTGCCATTCCTAACTCAGAGTGGTTTACAGCAAAAGAAAGTATTATCTTGAGTCCCTCAGAAATGAGTTCTGTCAAGTCAGATCTCGCCACTGCTGATTGGGACAGAGCTTGGATGGATACAATAGATGCAGGAGTTGTTAGCACAGACCATCCTTGACTTACCCACTCACACATGGGCACCCCTGGGTACCAGGTTCGATTCTCCAAGCAAATGATGCTTTCAGGACCAACTCTACTGTAGCCAGAATGACAATGGATGGTGATGTTTTCAGGTTCAACATACTGATCCTTATCCACAGATAGCCTTCCATTCACTATTTCTGGTTTCATACACACGGCTGTAATGGAAAAATATTTTTAACAATTGGCAAATCTCAGAAGAGAGACATGATAACAGTCTAGTATAAAGAGAATAAACTATTATAGGTGCTACTAATTATTTTCAATGTGTTTCTTTTTGCTAACAACAACATTAGCTAATTTTGAGCATGACCACTCATCAGACGTTGGCCCAAGCATGTCATGTGATTATCTTATTTGAGTCCTACAATAGCCCCATGAACTGAATACTAGTCTTATTCCCGTTTTATCAAGGAGAAAGTTGAAATACATAGAGGTTAAGAAAGTTGCTCAGATCATAACATATTTTTAAAAACATGATAGAATATTTTTAAATGAAGGTGCATGGTCCCAAATTCTCAGCTACCAATTTATTGCTCACTCCCAGGCTCGTTTGCTCCAAGATTCTAAGTATAAAAATTTCCTTCTTGCCAGTTATCCTCTTGTGTACAATAGAGAGAATTTTGTCAAATTCTGAAATTATTCATAGCAAAATGATACATTTGTTGCTAACAAATTCACATACATATAAAAACTAGACCCAATTTGGATTCTGCCTGTCCCCATAATAGACTGCTAAAAGGCACTCACATTCACACATCTATATCCTAGGAGGTTTTTAGAATTAGCCAGAAGAACGTACATTTGCAATAGAGCAAGTTTCCACGAAAACTTTGCCACAGGCCCACAGGTAAACTACTATAAAATGTGATGCTTCTATGAATGGAACATATGGAAATATATACAAGAAACTGGCAATGGGTCTGCCTTAAGAAAATTGAATTTTGTGGCTAGAAGAAGGAAGTAGGTATCAGTTTTCATGTTTGTCCTTTGCAATTTTTGCATTGGGCACCATTTGCATATATTGATTATTTAAAACAAATAAAATAAAATCAGATGTTTTCATACTGCCTCTTCTAGGGTAGAAACCATACTCTTAATACTCTCATGGCAGTTCCACCCACTTAGCCATGAGTGAAAGAGAGCTGGATTACCTTTACATTGAGGGGGTGAAGGTGACCAGCGTGAAGAACGGCAGGAGAGTTTTGCCTGTCCAACCAGAGTGAATCCTTCATCACATTCATAAATAGTCTCATGTTTCAATGAGGATGAACGAACTCCCTTATGATGTCCATGGGCAATGGTAGGAGGAATATTGCAACCTTCATGGTGAGACATAAAAATGAGAGAGTGTGAGCATGTAGAAAGTATAAAATAGTATTAACCTGGATGGACGTGGAACACATTATTCTTTGTAAAGCATCACAAGAATGGAGAAGCAAGAATCCCAATTGTCATTGTGATATAACAATGATGTCCCAATTCTGATATGACAATTAATGACCTGGTACATGGTGGGAGATGGGGGGAGGGGAGAGCAAACAGAAGGAAGGAGGGAGGGGAATAGAGTGGGTCACGGTGTGTGAGACACCTTTGGGGGAGGGATACAATTATAAGAGGGACTTTACATAACAAATGCAATCAATGTAATCTGGTTCTTTGTACCCTCAATGAATCCCCAACAATAAAAAAAAAGAAAGTATAAAATAGCACATCCTAGAATGTGTGTGGTTTGTAGGAGACCTCATTCTGTCTTTTTTTTTTTTCTTTTTGAGACAGAATCTCACTGTCACCCTTGGTAGAGTGCCATGTGTGTCCAGCTCACAGCAACCCTAAACTCTTGGGCTTAAGTGATTCTCTTGCCTCAACCTCCCAAGTAGTTGGGACTACAGGTGTCCACCGCAATGCCCAGCTATTTTTTTTTTTTTTTTTTTTTTGCTGTAGTTGTTGTTGTTTGGCAGGCCCAGACTGGGATTGAACCCACCAGCCCCAGTATATGTGGCCAGCACCCTACCCACTGAGGTACAGGCGCCAAGCCCTTATACTGTCTTTTTATCCCCTCTGTCCATAAGTTAACTTGGCCAAACCCACATACTCAGGCTGCTCTCCTGTAAACCTCAGGTCGGGAAACTATGGAAAGGGTCAACTTACAAGCTCCTAGGTTTTCCTTCATCTTATTGACAAGTTCACTCAACTTTGCATTCTGTAGGGATCATTTTGGCATGAAGACTTGATTCACCCTATACTAGTGGTACACTTAATCCCTTTCAGGCTAAATCCAGGGATGTGCATCTCTGAGAAACTGTGAGGAAGTTAAAGCAGCCACAATCCCTGAGTCTTTGTTTCCCAGTCAAAACTGTTCATCCATCCTGACCATGAAAATACTTATTGAATTTTAAATGATTTAGAAAAGAGCCCATAGGACAAATTAAAATGATAACTTGCACATTGAAATAATAAACAGTATATGGTACTGAGCACCTTTCTGAAAGAGAATATTATCAGCGTCCATAAACATGGAATAAAAGAGTTAAACAAAATAAAGCCTCAGGAATGTCAGACAATAGGCTATAGTACTTATGAGTACTCTCCTAAGATGCTCCCAAAAGCATGGGGGAAAGGATGGTTCACAAACAAATATAAGTAAGATTGAAATGCTGGAATTCCCAGGATTCCAGATGGTGGAAGAAAGGATTAAGTGACTCAGGAAAGTGAGCATAATGGAATGCACATGTATGGACACTGGAAAATCTACCAGGTGATTATTCCATGTGCGAAATCTTGGAGGCGACAACATTTACCAAGGCCATAAGGAATTCCCTGACAAGAGGAGTGCCTGCATCAAAAGCCATAGCTGATGATGAAAAAAGTCACTAACGAACAAAGTTTGCTGACAGCAATAGCACTCAGAGAGTTGCCTCATATGCTTTGGAAGTGATGCAGAAAGGAGGGCAACATGCCCAGGAGACAGATCATATGGCAGGTCATCCCCAAGAGAAGTTGCTTCACATGAAAAAGTACAGCCCAGGTGAAATACTGAGGGGAAGTTGCCAGAGCTGCCCCTTACCAGAGAGTCCATGGGAAAAAGTTGTGGTACAGAACAAGAAAGCAATATTTTGGCAGAAAAAAAGCTCTTCAGGATTTGGGGACTGGCAGAAAGATTAGAATGGAGTGTTTCTTTTTTGCTCCCCTTTCACCTGTCTGTCACCTTCCAATTTGTCAGTGAGCCCTGATGAATCCAGGCACTGCTGCCATCAGCAAGTTGAGACCTTGGGAACACCTCTCACCAGGCTGTGGGGACTACACCAGGATGTAGGGTCACTTTGTCCCACCACAGACACAAGCTGAGAAGACAGGCACCATATTTCCTGTATACACACCAGGTGCCTGTAACCTGCCTGGGAAGTCACAGATCTTCAATATCCCTGTCTCTGGATCCCACACAACCATTCCCCTACACCTGTTTGGACTGTGATACCCACAACAGAACAGGAAGACAAAAGAGATCAGCAAGACCACTAAGAAGAAGAGCATGGAGTTTCCTCAGAAAAACTAAAAATAGAACTACTATATGACCAAGAAACCCTACTCCTAGGTATGTATCCAAAGGATGGGAGTTCAGTATATCGAAAAGATGTCTACACTCCCGTATTTACTGCATCATTATTCATAATAGCCAAGATTTGGAATCAACTTAAGTGTTCTTCACTGGATGAAGGCATAAAGAAATTATAGTACATATACACAATAGAATATTATATAGACACAAAAAAGTGAAATTCTGTCATTGCAACAACATGGATGGAAGTGGCAAACATGATGTTAAGTGAAATAAGCCAAGCACAGGAAAACAAATCTTGCATGCTCTCACGCATATGTGAGAGCTAAATATTAAAAACTATTAATGTCATGGACACAGGAGAATGATGGTTACCAAAGACAGGGGAGAGTAACAGGAAATGGGGATAAAGTAGGAATTGTTAAGGGGTACAAAAATATAGTTGTATAAAATGAACAAGACTTGATAGCACAACAAAGTGACTCTAATCAACAACATATTTAGATTTAAACTTAACCATTCAACATCTGGATTTAAAAGACATCTACAGAACATTTCATCCTAATAAAATTGAATACACATTCTTCTCATCAGCCCATGGAATATACTCCAAAATTGATCACATCTTAGGTCACAAATCTAACCTCAGCAAATTTAAAAGAATAGAAATTATTCCTTGCATCTTCTCAGACCACCATGGAATAAAAGTTGCACTCAACAATAACAGGAATTTACATACTCAAACAAAAACATGGAAGCTAAATAACCTTATGCTGAAATATAGATGGGTCATAGACCAGATTAAGAAGGAAATCACTAAATTTTTGGAACAAAATGACAATGAAGACACAAATTACCAAAACCTCTGGGATACTGCAAAGGCAGTCCTAAGAGGGAAATTTATAGCACTGCAAGCCTTCCTCAAGAGAATGGAAAGAGAGGAAGTTAACAACTTAATGGGACATCTCAAGCAACTGGAAAAGGAAGAACATTCTAACCCCAAACC
>CAUYRH010026099.1:0-92685 GCA_963574655.1 Perodicticus potto
ACCTCCAATTCCTGGGCTCAAGCGAGTCTCTTGCCTCCGCCTCCCAAGTAGCTGGGACTATAGGCGCCCGCCACAACGCCCGGCCATTTTTTGGTTGCAGCCGTCATTGTTGTTTGGCGGGCCCGGGCTGGATTCGAACCCGCCAGCTCAGGTGTACGTGGCTGGCGCCTTAGCCCATTGAGCCACAGGCGCCGAGCCTTTGTTTTATTTTATTATTTTATTTTATTTCAGGATGGGGACAAGGTGTGTGACTTTACATTGACGGCCCAGTGAATTTTCCTCTTAAAATTTTCTCCATCACCATCATTTTCATGACTTTGGGAAACATCCCCTAGAAGCGCCTCGCTGAAGGACAGCTGCCTGTGTGTAAAAGAACTTGGTCATGAAATCTTCATGATAACCTTATCTAGAAGGTGCTGCAGTCATCACCTCCATCTTACAGATGAGGAAACCAAGGCATAGAAAGTTAACTATCATGTCCAAGGTTGGTAGAGCTGGGATTTGGAACTCAGGTGTTCTGGCTCCAGAATCCAAGCTCCTAAATGCTGTATTTTACTGTCATTGGGCCGTCCCATTACCAGCTAGTGACTGCATCCTTGGTCCTTCACTGTCATAGCTATAAGGTATATTTAGACAATGGGACTCACCTTGGACTTCCTTCACCCTGCCTGATAACTGGCTTCTTACCTTGCCAGTTTGACCCTACAATGACCCTACTTTGACCTTGACCATCCCTTGTTACCTGGGTTGGTGACTTTGAGATTCTGACACTTGCTGCTGATGCTGATGGCTTGGGATGCTTGGGTCTAGAGGTGAGCATTAAAGTTGCATGAGCCTTATGCAGGCTACCATGGAGAGGGGAGTGACTTTTCCAAAGGTTACAGAATGAGTTACTGTCAAAGCTTGGAATAGAACCTAGATCTGTTGACTCCTACTTTGATCTTCTATCAACCACACCCTTGGCTTTCTTACATTACCTGGACAATTTGCCTTCATAACAATTGTAGTGTTTGCTTTATCCTGTAAACTTGGGAGATGGGTTGGTGTTATTAGGAGTGTTTTATAAATGAGGAAACTGAGGCTATGTTCAAGGTCATGTAGCTAAGACGGGGCAAAGCATTTTGCATACATTAGAGGAAATGTTGCTAGAGAGGGGCATGATTAGGACTAGAACTCAGTCCTGTCTGGTTTTCAGTCTAGCTCTTTTCCCATGAAAATGCCCCACACCTTGCCTCTTCAGTGGCCTAGGTCCTACCTAACACCATTTCCCATTTCCTTGGACTTTTAGCCTTATCTCTTTTCTGGAAAGGATGAGGGAGGAGAACCAAGTATGGGTGGCTCATACTAAACTGTGAATGACTATACCTAGCCTCATGCTTCCCCATCTGGGTCTGCTTGCACTTGGAGAGGCTGCTTTCTAGTGTAACTGAGAAATTCACTTCTATATTAGTAATCTATTACTATATAACAAAACTCAACTTGAAATAACAATAATCGTTGATTATCTCTCACAGCCTCACAGTTTTCTAACTCAGAGCAGGGCAAAGTCCAAATGATGACTTTACTCCCCAGAGTATTGGTCCTTAGCTGCATGACCCGAAGGCTGGGGCAGGCACCATCTGAAGGCCCATTCACACGTCTTCTGGTGATGCTTGCTGTAGCCTGCAAAGCCCACGTGGTCTGAGCCTTCTCTCAACATGGCGAGACTTGAGTTCTGGGGCAAGTGCCCAATGGAGAGCCAGCGAAAACGTGTATGGACTTTTGACCTCCTGCTCTCACAGTTTGTGCAATATCATTTCTGCCTCATCTCGCTCGCTAAGGCGGGATCAAAGGTCCAGCCAGTTTACACAGACCCTACCTCTCCATAGAAGGATGTTGATGTCATCTTATTAGTACATTTGGGATAGATGTACATTTGGGATGCCATTTTTGGAAAATACAATCTGGTAACTCTTTAATGATGGGATTTCATTCATGAGTCATGAACAGATTTGGGGGTAGTGAGGGGTCCTCATGGTATGCCTCCGATCAGACTCCCTTGCGCCTGGGTTGTTTTTGCTCTGGCTGCCTGCATTCGTAATTCTGTGTTTCTCTGAATTTATGCTGCACTTTGCGATCCATTTCTCTCAGAAGCCTCAGACAGCCCTCACCACTGATAGGCAGGGGTGTGATCCTGCCTGCCAAGAGGACCTGACATTGACAGTGAGCAGAAATAAGACATGCTGGTCTGCTTCCGCGCCAACAGACCACAAAACTTGTTTCCTCAGGGACCAGATTATGCCTTTCCTGCTCACCATCAGATGGAGCCCAGCCAGCCATGACTAGAAAGTGTCCTGCTTTGCAGTTTGCCTTCCCTGGGCCGTAGGGGAAGCGTAAAGACCGAAGGTGATTAAGCCCCAGGTGAGGGAATGTGTGTGTTGGGGGCAGAGGGCATAGGGTGGAGGGGATAGCAATGAGCTGGCAGTCCATGAATTCCTATATGGGGGCTTGGTGAGCAGCAATCTGGTTGGAAGAAGGGATTGGAAGTTTCATTTGCACAACCCTTTACGTATGTTTGAGAAAGCATTAGCTGTCTCTTTCAAAGCTCTGGGAGGGAGGGCTGTCTTAGTTTGGATTTGACCAGAAGAGACCCTGAGATAAAGATTTAAAGAGTGGGGAAATGTGACAAGCAAGGCAAGGCAGACGATAAAGGGCACAGCAGCAAGGCAGCTGTCACTGTGGGTGAGTGGAGTGTATCCTTCTGGAGAAACTGTGGGAGCCAGTGTGATCCCACAGAGTTATCCCACCGGAGAGGTGAACAAGCTGGGCGACTTGGGTTCCAGTGGCCAGCAGAGTTAACTCGAGTGTGCTGTTCTGAGTAGGCTCCCGTGGCAACTGGGACAAAGAGATGGCAGGTACTGTCAGTGGGCACACACCCAAGTGGCAGTGAATAAGCGCAGGATGCTGACAATGAATGTATACTATAGGAACAACTGTCTCAGTGTTTCCAGAACCAAAAGGGTTCCTGGGATGGAAGACTTTCAGTTTTATTTTATTTTATTTTATTTTGAGACAGAGCCTCAAGCTGTCACCCTGGGTAGAGTGCTGTGGCATCACAGCTCACAGCAACCTCCAATTCCTGGGCTCAAGCGAGTCTTCTGCCTCTGCCTCCCAAGTGGCTGGGACTACAGGTGCCCGCCACAACACCCGGCCATTTTTTGGTTGCAGCCGTCATTATTTGGCGGGCCCGGGCTGGATTCGAACCCGCCAGCTCAGGTGTACGTGGCTGGTGCCTTAGCCCGTTGAGCCACAGGCGCCGAGCCAGGACTTTCAGTTTTTTAAAACCAGGAAAGTCCCACCCAAACCAAGGTGAGGCACTCACCCTCGCTGCAAGTGCAAAGCAACTTGGGGAACTAAAGCTCATCCAAAGAAAGGATTAAAAAAAAAAAGAAGAAAGGATTTATAAAGGTTAAAAATGTCTAGACTTGGGGATGATGGTTGCATATCATACGATTTTGTAAATATACTAAACACCACTGAGTTATATACTTTAAAAGGATGAATTTTATTCTGTGTGAATTATATCTCATTAAAAGTGGTCCACATAAGGACAGATATGTAGATCAATGGAATAGAACTGAGAATCTAGAGATCAACTCTATTTTCACGATCAATTGGTTTCAACACTTGTCATTTTATCTAGAGTCCACTGGGTAATCCAGGATGATCTCATCCTAAGATCCCTAACTTAATTACATTTGTGAAGTCCTCTTTTTCCAAATTAATTCATGGGTTTTGACAGTTAGGACATGGACATGCCTTTTTGAGGACCACCCTTCGATCCACAATACCCCCTATATTATAGATGAGGAGACTGAGTTACTTGCTGGTGCCACACAGCTAGTAACAGCACAGCAGAGGAGCAAGTCTAGGCAGTCTGGCTCCAAAGCCTGTGTTCTTAACCACCAAGAAATGTGGGGCAAGACCGTATAAGGTTGCTTCAGCTACACTGGATGGGAGAGGAAGAGACGGGTGGCACATAGACCAACTAAGAGGCTGTTACAATGGTGCTGGAAAGACATCGCGGAAGGCTTGGACTAAGGCTGACAAGATGAATGGGGAGCAGGGCAAGAAACCCTGTATCCCATCCCAGTACCTGGTTCCTCCCCAGCCTTCCATGGGGTAGATCACATGGTCCACCTGGCCTTCAGGCCACAGAACTTGTTTACTTGGGGCCTGGATATTCCTCTCCTGCTCACCATGATGGAAAGGACCTATTTCTAGAGGTGTACGTAGGAACTCTCTTATCTTATTGCCCCTCCCTATACACACATTTAAGGAAATGTGTGGAAAATGAACCTTCAAAAGTGGTCTGGACATGGGTATGTATCATAGCTAGCTCAGACTGCCATAACGAAACACCATAGACTGGGTGGCTCACACAGCAGGCATTTCTCTGTCACAGTTCTGGAGGCTGGAAGGGCCAAGATCTGCGGCTGGTAAGCTGGAGACCCAGGAGAGCTGCTGACAGAGCCCAAATCCAAGTTTAAAGGCCTGAGAACCAGGAGAGTCAATGGTGGAAGTTCCAGGCTAAGGACAAGTCCAAAGGCAGGAGACACATGCCCTAGCTAGGAGACAGACAGAGAGAAAGAATTCTTTCCAACTAAGTTTTAGTCTGTTCAGTCAACAGATTGGACAAGGCCCACCTACATTGGGGAGGGGCAATCTGCTTTACTTGGTCTGCCCATTCAAATGTGAATCTCAACCAGAAACACCCTCACAGACCCCAGATATAATGTCTAAACAAATATCTGGGTACTCTGTGGCCCAGTTTAATTGACACATAAATTAACCATCAAAAGTCAAAATCTTAGGTCAGGCTTCTATAATAAAATACATAGTACCATGGCCTGGATGGCTTAAACAACTGGAATTTATTTTCTCACAGTTCTAGTACCTGGAAGTCATGATCTAGGTGCCATCATGGTCAGGTTCTAGTGAAGGCTCTCTTCCCCATTTGCAGATGGCTGCTTTCTCAATGTGTCCCCAGTTGGTGGTGGTAGGGAGAGAAAGAGACAAGGGCGTGGGGGGGAGAGAGAGAAAGAGCTCTGGTGTCTTTTCCTCTTCTAATAAGGGCGCTAATGCTATCATGAGGGCCCCACCCTTAGGACCTCATCTAAACCTAATTATGTCCCTTAGGCTTTATCTCTAAATACCATCACATTGGGGGTTAAGGTTTTCACATATGACCTTGGTGGTGGGGGGGAGGGACAGAATTCAGTTTACAGCAGTATGTGATGGGGGAGGGCTGTCTTTTAGCATGCTCCTCTCTAAGCACTAAAGAGTCTTTTTTTTTTTTTGAGACAGAGCTTCAAGCTGTCACCCTAGATAGAGTGCTATGGCATCACAGCTCACAGCAACCTCCAATTCCTGGGCTCAAGCGAGTGCACTAAAGAGGCTTTAGTAGCTCAGTAAACCCAGCCCTTCACTACTTTCCTGAACTTACGTTCTACATTCAATTTCCCACGATTACCATCTAGGCCATCTGGTGAACTGTGTCCAATACCATTGTCTGAGAAGTGGGACCAATGGCTACTGTCACAACAGTGATGGCTTTTGTTTAGCCAGTGAGACCAACAAGTGAATCTTGAGACTGTAGAATCAGGTGTGGCTCAATAGAAAGAAGATGGAATTGGATCCCAAGAGATCTGGGTTCATATTATGACTTTGCCACTTACTTGCTCTGAAAATTCAGTCACCTCAATCCTTTTGAGCCCGTGTATTCTCATTTGTTCAAAAAAAAAAAAATAAAGGTAGTAGAAGAATCCCTACCTCTCTTGGGAGGTTGTTGCAAGGATTCAGTACTTCAAGTGCTACCCTTATGAGTCTTTCTGAATTCTTCATTTTGCTTGTGATATAGATAAGCCCAAGGGAAAGCCAGCTGATGGGGCTGAGCTGATTAAGAATTTCTCTGAAGACAGCAACATCAGCTTGGGAGGGAAGAGCTTATTTCAATGATCTCTTAGCTAGAAGAAGGAACATTTTGGCCGATTATCAAACATTCTCTCTCACTCTTTTGCATACACAGAGGCTGCCTTCTAGGTGGAATCCTTTATCATTGTAATCACCTGTCTGGCCTCCTGCCCCCAAATCCTCCTCATATCTACAGCTAAGATCCCTGTCACTTACCCCCTGTAGCCTGAATGACACCCCAACATCAGGCACAATTTAATGAGACCAAGGACAGAGGTATCATCACTACCAATGAAATACTATTTCATGGCTTACATTTGTTGTGTATTTACAATAGTTGTTATGCTAAGAGTTATATATATATAACTTCTCCTTTAGTCTTCCCAACAAATATATAAGGAGGTAGATACTATTATTATCCTCATTTCACTGATAATAAAACAGACATCTGAGAAAGCTATATAAATTGCCACAGCCCCCTAGCTATTCTGAATGGGTTGAAATTGGACATCTGACCCAGGTTGGTTCAGATTCTCTCTCCCAGAAATTTGGAATTGGATTTGAGAGACAGTTGCTGTTTGTCACTCAAATGAAAACTAAACTTGGAAGGCATGGGGTATTCATTAATGTTATGCACCCAAGGGCAGAAAAGCAATTACATAGAGAGAAAAGAATGAGGTAGACATGGAGAAAAACAGAAGAGTGGGCCTTTGGGAAAAGAGAATGTGAGAAAGGGACAGACTCTCTGGATTCCCCGGTTATACTTCTTACCTCTTATTAGTTAAGAAAGGAAAGGGAATCTGCTGGCTCTGAAAACAACAGGGGCTCGAGCCCAAAGCTCAGTGTTGTCAGGAACCTGTCTCTATTCCTTGGATCTTCTTTCTTCTATTTTTAAAAAAAATTAACCTTTTATTATGAAAGATGAAAAAATACATACCAAAGTGGAGACCCCAATTACCCCATTACTCAGCATCAATAGTTATCCATTGACACCTGCCCTTACTTCATCCACACCCCCACCTGCATGCAGCTCTCAAAGGTGCTGACTTGAGAAAATTGCAATATCATAAGGAATATTAGCTCCTTAATGCCATCCAGTATCTGATCAATATTCAAATTTTCCCCACCGTCTCAATGCTCAGAAACAGTGTATTCAAACCAGAGTCTCAGCATCTTCTATGTTGCTATCAGCTTCAGACAGGCTCTTCCTTCCTGATGGAAAGATGGCTGCTGGAGGTCTCAGGCATAGATTCTCATACCTTCATCCCAGGCAGAGTATTTCTTACCCAGATGTTCTAAGAAAAGATCTCACTATTGATCTAGCTTGAGGCTATTACTATGTTCAAGGAGATGGAATGCCTAACTGGCCAGATGTGATTCCGGAAATTGGAGTCAATTCCATTCAAATTGCATGAACTGGGAGTGGGGAAAGGCGGCTTCCCAAGGGAAACCACAGTGCTGTCATCAGAGGAAAAGACACCGAGTGCACGGCAAAAAAATACCGACATATGTTTATCACATGCTGCTCTAGTCCTGTAGCTGGTTTAAGATAGTTTTGAGGAGGATTTATCTGTTATTTATAACTTATAACTTAAATAAACCTTGACTGGAGATAGCTAGATTTCTACCATATAGTTTCAGATCTCCTGCCCTATTTTCTGCTGCCATTCTCCACCCAGCCACCAGCCCCAACCACCTGTCCCACCTGTTCTTATACCTAATTGTAATTACAGTTAAAGATTGCTACATTGTTTGCCACCTGCCTGATACAGACCAAGACCAGCATCATGGAGGCATGCTGAAGATGGGAGAGCCTCAAGACAGAAAGAGCTTGGGTTCTTGAGCTACCACTTACATAAGAACCACCTGACCATTAGCAATATGCACGTTGGGCTCAACATACACAGATCAATCTACTGTGTTAAGCTTCTGAGGTTTGAGAGTTGATATGTTCAGCAGATATCATTACCTTACCACATACAAAAATAAAGAAGGATTTAGGCCAGGTTAAGGAATTTTGGCTTGATTTTCATAGATGGTTAACCTTACCAGTTAGGGGTCTTAGTTGCAAGCAACAGAAACTGACTCTGGACTATATAAGCAAGAAAGAAATTAACTGAAAGGACATTGGGTAGCTCACTGAATTGCCAGTCAGGTAAAAATAAACCTAACAACCAGACTGTTGAGGATACTACTTCCCTTACTGCTGAGCATGGATATTCCAGGTCAGACAGCCTTCGGCACGGACACCTCTGTTACTTCTATGCCTAGAAATTGGGGGTTGGGATTGCTCCTCTGTTTGTTTCATCACCAACTTCAGATTCAAGATCCCAAGAGGGTGCAGCATCATGGCTAAACCCAGATTACATGTCTAGGCTCTGGTTGCGGAAAGTCTAAGAAAGATGGTGACTCTGAGCTTTTCAGCTTCTACACTACCTTTTATCACAAGCTTGAGGATGGGAGATTTTCCAAACTAGGGAAGGTGCCAACCGAGTCACCCCTCCAAAACAATGAAAACCCAAATCAACAGCAACAATAATAGATACTACTAATTATTATTACTACAACTAGTAAAACAAATGTCCACTACAAGGACTCCTGAAGGGTTTTAACCTAGGAAGTCCCATGATAAAATACACTTTAGAAAGATTCTTTTGTTGGAAAAATATAGATTGGATTGGAGGAAGGCTGGCCTGGAGGTCGGAAAGTCAATGAGAACCACATGGGTCATCACCTGAGAACTTGTTGGAAATGCAGAATCTGGGTCCCTACTCCTGACGAGGTCTAGGAAGGATATTTCAGACTTTGAGGTACATCTGAATCACCCACAGAACTTAATGAAATTCTGATTTTAATTCAGTAGGTCTGTGGAAAGGCCTGTGATTTTTGCATACATGAGTGGCTACTAACATTTTGAGACAGGCTGTGTTACAGTCCATTATTTTGCTTCCAAGAAACACAGTCGACGGTCCTGCATGTCACCCATGCAAGTTTCACCTTGCTTAACTTATCATTGTTGCTGGGAGGGCTTCTTTTGTTTCTGTCTGCACACATTTTATGTTTCTTGATTTTTGTGTATCTCCAAACTTCTGTAATGACCCCTGGTATATCCTATCGAATTCTCTGGTGATGCCCGTGCTGCTGATCCATGGATCACATTTTGAGAAGCAAACATCTAAGGTAGGCGGGAGAAGGGCTTCACTTACGTTAATGGCATGATGGAGAAATTCCAGATTCCAGTCCTATTAAGGAGGTAAAATTGGCAAGACTATGTGACTGTTCTGATGTGCAGAGAAACGAAGGATGCCAAGGATCTGGTTTGGGAATTTAGATGACAGAGTTTGGAGGATTTTCTTTTCTTTTTGCTGTGTTTTAAAAAGAGATGAGGTCTTGCTCTGTCGCCCAGGCTGGAGTGCTGTGGCAGAATAGCAACTCACTACAGCCTTGAACTTGTAGGCTTAAGTCATCCTCCTGCCTTAGTCTCCTGAGTTGCTGAGATTACAGATGAGCCACCATATCCAGGTCATGATTTATATTTCTTATAAAGAAATTGTTTTACTTGTACATTAAAGAAAGGAGATATACAAGAATGGAAAAAAATATCCAACATACTCAATACTAATACAAAGTCAATATGTAAACAATTACATGCCCACATGAACAATAAAACACAATATGGTCTAGCAACGAGGAGGGGAGAGGAGAGAGAGGGGAGGGTACGACGGAGGGAGATTGGTGGGGTCTCACCTAATGTGCACAATGTGAGGGTGTTCAGCACACCCCCTGAGGAAAGGGCTCTTCTACAACTTGAACTTTACCTTGGAAGTGAGAGCAATGTAACCTAAAATTTGTACCCTCATATTAATTTGAAATTATAAAAAAGAAAGGCGATATAAAAGAAATCAATGACATCGTAAGGAGTTCAGGTGAGTAAAGGGATGCTTCAAAATATGATAAACATTTTAACTTTTTCTAATTATGATAAATAATTCATAATCAAACATTTTAACATTTGATGAATAAAACATGCAATATTTATATAGTTTCTGGAGTGTGATCCACACCGAACTATGAGGGGGACTTAAATTGTCACCAGCTATTGCAGGGCTAGTATTCAACTTTATTCCCAAGAAGCCTTAAATAAAATGTGATTTTTTTTCCTTCTTTGTTAATTTAAGAACAAATCATGTTATAATGCTGACCAGGTGTGACATACTGATTTCTTTTTAAAAATACTTTCCAGAGAGTTGATTATAAAAACATCAGGGGGATAATGTGCCTCTTTCAATGCTAAACCTAATTAATTTCAGTGACTCATAAATGTTAAGGTGAATAATTGGAATTTTAGAACTCCATTTGTTTAAGAAAGAAACCATTTTCCTTCTCAATAGCTTTCTTATTGTTTTGAACATAAATTTCTCTCTGAAGTAAGGTTGGAGAATCCAGCAAAACTAATGGAAGGTTCATCCCTAACTTTATTGAAAGAATATTCACCCAACGAGTAACAGGCTGCTGCCTGAGGAAGAGTTGATTACCTTTTCACAAGGAGCAGTGATAATAATGAATACTTTTAAAGCCATCCCACGCAACACACATCTTGTTGAAATACTCACAATACTCTGAGGTATTTTTGATTCCCATAATGCAGATGGGAAAGATAAGGCTTAGCAAAGTTCAGTGACTTTCCAAGTTCTCCCTGATGGTAAGTGACAGAGATGGCACCCTAATCCAGGTCTGTCTTCTTACAAAGTTCTGATCCTTAAAAACCCACCACTGAATTCTACAATGGTAATTGTGAAATTATAAGGTACAAGCTTCAGTGCTTACATATGAAGAAAACAAATTTGAGATGATTTCTGGTCCAATGGGGTTTCTGATGTACCACAATGCCTCTAACTGATATTGGCCCAAACCAATAAAGTTATCAGAATTGATCTAATTCATAATGTATACAGGTGGTTCTTTGTTGGTATGATCTGGGGGGCCCTGGGAAGACTTTGTTTTACCAACATATGCTTTTTCCTATCGGTGGTCTCTAAAGTTCTACCATTAAAAATCAATTCCTCTCACTTAGGCCATTCTTATCCACTTGTTAAAGGGCAGTTGCTCAAGCAATTCCATGTGGATTATACACACCCTTTCCTGAGAACAGGTTTTAGTTGGAGAAAGGAAAGGGGGGAGAACAGGAGCAGATTGAGACGAGTCTTAGGGCAGGAGGAAGAAAAAAAGGAAAAAGGAATTAGACTTTCCGTTTGATCCTGCAATCCCACTATTACATTACTAGGGACCTATCTAGAAGAAAAAAATTATTTTAGCTTAAGGACATTTTTACTAGACTGTTTATTGCAGCTCAATTTACAATCACCAAGGTATGGAAACAGCCTACATGCCCATCAAACCAGGAATGGATTAACAAACTGTGATATATATATATATACACACATATGTGTAGGTATATATATAGTGTGTATATATACATATATACCATGAGATACTATTCAGCCATAAAAAAAGATGGAGACTTTACATCTTTTGTATTAACCTGGATGGAGTTGAAACATATTCTTTTTATAAAGTATCTCAAGAATGGAAAAGCAAGTATCCAATGTACTCAGTACTAGTATGAAGCCAGTAGATGATCTAATACATGCCCACACAAGAGAAAATTCAATTCAATTCAAGTGGGGAGGAGGCGGAGGGAGGGGGAGAGGGATTGGAGTGCTCCCACTTACTGGGCTAAATGTCAGGGTACATGGCGCACCTCCTTGGTGCAGGACACAACTACAAGAGGAACTTTACCTAACAGATGCAAACTTCGTAACCTAGATGTTTGTACCCTCACCTAAATCTGAAATAAAAAAAAAAAAGAATAAGGAAAAAGGTAAAAAATGGGGTATCTGAGGACTTGAATGACAAATCACCTCTTTACTTTGCTAAAGAACTGATTTAGACTGATTGATAAAGTTTTGTTTTGAACAGAGAAAAAGATGACATCAAGTAGACCTGATTTGTCTCCTTGAGATCATCTACAATACCTTTTAGATTTGGAGCATAGCTACAAACAACCTGGAGCATAAGCCCTGAGTCTGTCACTTCCTTGCTCTGTGACCTTGAGGAAGTCAACTGTCCACCTCTCTGAGCCTTAGCCGTCAGTTGGGGCAACAGGAGCCAGAAATGAGAATAGATGAGGCTGGGGGGCGGATGATGCTTTGAAACACTTTGAATCTCTCCTGGCATTAAATCTTCCTAGAGGCTATCCATGCTGGGTGTGCGTCAAACCAGATTACATGAACTGTCCTTCCAGAGACATCCCAACTTCTGTGACTTCTCTGTTTCTTATCCCTCTCTCGTTAATCATCACAGGATGATCATTAGCAAACAGCTTCAGCTGTTCTAAGCCTTCTTGTTTGGCCAGAGAAATCCCCGTCACACTCCTTCCTAAAAGGGGTCCTTTCTTACCTCTGGGTGAAGCAGAGGGAGAAGGAAACAGTTTACATAAGGGTGTGATTGCAGGGGTGCCTCAAACTCATTTTTTATCCAATTACCACATTTTATGACAGCTAGTTTAGAAATTGTTCCAATTTTTTTTCCAGCCAGAGAACATCAATTTATAGATCCAAGTTTATTGGAACATAATTTTAAAGGACATATTTAAACAGAACTTCAGGTTTTGGGGGTTTTTTTGAGACAAAGCCTCAAGCTGTCGCCCTGGGTAGAGTGCTGTGGCATTACAGCTCACAGCAACCTCCAACTCCTGGGCTCAAGCAATTCTTCTGCCTCTGCCTCCCAAGTAGCAGGGACTACAGGCGCCCACCACAACACCTGGCTATTTTTTGGTTGCAGCCGTCATTGTTGTTTTGGTGGGCCCGGGCTGGATTCGAACCCTCCAGCTCAGGTATATGTGGCTGGTGCCTTAGCTGCTTGAGCCACAGGCGCCGAGCCCAAAACTTCAGGTTTTAAAACAGATAAATGAAAGTTTTTTTACCAATGGCACAGACTGGGAAGGAGGTGGTTCTTCCTCCGTGAAAGCAAGTCAGAAATGCTGATGTTTGGGAATTTCCCCAGTTAATCTCATGGATGAAATTCTTCTCAGAGCAGCTTCCTTTAGGTTGTGGCTCAGATTGGGGAACAGCAAGAGACCCATTGATACAGCTGATCATAGAGAAAACCCTGGAAAAAAAGGACAGGACCCTGACGCCCCACAGGCATTTGTATACTTTGACACCTTGGGTTTGACACAAGCCCTCAAACCTTGTGTCAAACACTTGTCATTACATGACCACAACAGGAAAAAAGAGTAAGCTGATTAACATATAAACTGGAGAAAATCAGCCTTCTGCTGTACAAAGAACATGGGTTCAAGAGCTAGAAATACCTGGGTTAGAATCCTTGCTCTGCTACTAACTCGCTAAGGGACCTTATGCAAGGTCCCCCATTTCTCTGAGCCTCGGAATCCCGATGTGCCCGGTGGATTGTGTACAGGGGTGGCTGCACGAGAGGGTGGAATGGGAGTGCTGAACACAGGATTGGCACAGAGCAAGTCCCCAGTCTTGGGCAGGAGAGTGGCTATTTTTTACATTTATTTTTTATTTCAGAGCATTATAGGGGTACACACATTTTGGTTACATAATTTGCATTTGTTCATTTTTAAGTTGACGTAAGTGAGCCCTTCACCCAGAATAGGGGCATTGCACCCGTTAGATGTGAATTTATCCTCCCCTCCTCCCCGCCTCCCTGCTAGATTTTTGCTGAGTTTTACTTCCACATGTGCACAGAGGTGTTAATTGGCTAGTTCCAATTTAATGTTGAGTACACGTGGGGTTTGTTTTTCCATTCTTGCAATACTCAGAAGAATGGTCTCCAGTTCTATCCAGGTTGTTACAAAAGATACCATTATCACGCACTGAAATTGAAACAGCAATAAAAAGTCTTCCAACTAAAAGAAGTCCTGAACCAGATGGTTTTACATCTGAATTTTACCAAACCTACAGAGAGTGGGTTTTTTTTTTTTTTGTTTGTTTGTTTGTTTTTGGCTGGGGCTGGGTTTGAACCCACCACCTCCGGTACTCCTTTGAGCCACAGGTGCTGCCCCAGAGAGTGGTTTTTAAGACCGTTTCCCAGTATGTACCCCCATCTCATTCCTGATGGACCTAGCTTCTCCCTTCCATGTTGCCATGTTGTTCTGGCCAGACCTCAACTCACTTTTGAGATTCAGCATACCCAAGAGGTGCAGAAACAGGTCCCAGATGCTGTGCCACTCAGGGCACCACACAGATCCTGAATGGCTCCTAAGGTTCCTGGTAGAGTGTTGTGGCATCATAGCTCACAGCAACCTCAAACTCTTGGGCTCAAGCTAATCCTTCCTGCCTCAGCCTCCAGAGTAGCTGGGGTACAGGTGCCCGTTGCAATGCCCAGCTAGGTTTTTTTTTTTTTGAGAAGCTTTTTTTCTTTCTTCTTCTTCTTCTTTTTTTTTTTTTTAAGAGAAGCAAGGCAGGAACTATTGTGATTGGAATCACCTGCCTCTGGAATTAGCCAGACTTCATTGTGAATCCCAGTTTTGTCCCAACCTTCTCATTTGGTGAAGCCATTCCATCAGGAGACTAACTCCATCAGTATTTTTTAGCTGTAGAAAAAGGGATTATAATAGTTCCTGTTTCATAGGGTTTTTGAAAAGATTAAATGAGATAATGCACATGAAGTTTTCAGGATACCATGATGCATTTGAGTAATGTTGGCCGTAGTTGATATGATTCTTATTTTATCGTATTACATATTTTTAATTGTTTAATTATGCATCATCACCTGGTTTCAACTTGTTTGTCCAGGCTTATCTCCTTCCACTTGTCTTCACACCATCACACTGTGGCTCCTTTGAAATACTGCTCAAAAAGGTACTGAACACCTACTGTGTTCCAGGCCCTATGCTAAGTACCCATTAAGAATTAAACTCAGTTCATAAGACAAAGCACTGTGGTCCAAATAAGTTCTATTTGCTGCTTCTGAAACTTCCTATACATATATATTATTCTGTCTTTGGAAATGCTTCCTACTGCTTAGGAAGACATTATTTCCTTCTCACGTTATAGTCTTCTTATTTATCCCTTGTAAAATATTTCTTGATCCCTCAAGGCAGAATTAAATGCTCCTTGTCCTTTGATTCCACAGCACCTTGTATATAATTTTATTACGAGGCACTGTCTATATGGGGATTTTCGTACGTCTGTTGCTGCTGCTAAACTGGGAATTCACTGAGGACAGAGACTCCTTTTCAATTACCCAATAGTTGTAATATTTATTGAGCTTCATGTGCTAGGCACCACTACACATGCTGGAGGTATGAGAGATACAATACCGGGTTCCTACTTGTCAGGAATTCATAGTTTAGAAAAGACGCAGCCGTGTATTTATAAAATTCAATTCAATTGACAGTTTGTTACGGGGAACAGGCACCTCAGTCTCATTTGTCTGTGTATTCTTAGGACCTACGCCCTGTTAGTTGACTTGATTTGAATTCCCTGAACAAAAATATTTTCCCTAATGGGTGGTCACAATGCTGAAATTTCACCATTCAACTCTGTGTCACTTGGGTCTGTACTACACAGGATTCTCTTGGTTTCAAGCGACAGAAACCCAGCCCAAACTAGTATAAGCCAAAAAGAGTAATTTGTTATTAGCGCAAGCTTGAACAGTCACATACAGTGAAAGGCAAGCAAAGCTCAATTTCTTCTTTTTATTTCAGGTTAATATGAAGGTATAAATAATTTGGTAACATAGTTTGCACTGGTTAGGTGTCATTCTTAAAGCAGGCTCGCTCTCTCTGCAGGGCGGTGTTGGAGGCTACGCAAATGCCCCACTCAGATCTCCCTGAAGTGGCCATGAGAATGTGGCTGAGATAACGGCATCTACAGAGAACTTCATGAAGCTCCCAGCTGCTGAAATCCATTGCCTGTTTGTGCCCTGAGCCTGTGCTTTCCATGTGCGGCTCCCAGCCAGTGACTGAGTGTTTCAGGAAGACTAAGGCAGGCCCACTCCTGGAAGACACAGAACTTCCCGATGACTTTTGGCTTGAGGACTCCCCAGCTCACGGCCAAACTTGCATGGACCGCATGGCGGCCATGATGCTACTTTCCCACTCTCTTTCGCTGTAGTCTGACGGTTCTCCCATCCTTCCCTGGCTCCCTTAACCATTCTCTCACTGGCCACTCACTTAATAAAATCCTTGCACATTTAATTCTGTCTTTGTGTCTGCTTCTCAGATGACTGCACTACTATGCTCCTTCAAGAGAGCCTGCTGTGTGCCCAGAGCAGACCGAAAGGCGTAGATGGAGACCACACTTCCCCCAGCTGTTTCTAGCCAGTAACAGAACCTGCTGGGGAATCTACTGCTGGCCTTGACCTCTAATGGTCTACTTTTGAAAAAAGAAAACAGATGGGGTCTCACCATGTTCCCCAGACTCATCTTGAATTCCCCAGCTCAAGCAATCCTCCCACCTCAGCCTCCTGAGTAGCTGGGATTACAGGCTCATGTTGCCTTGCCCAGCTGAGTGGACAGCTTTGGTTTGGCAACCCCTCACAGACCCAGCCCAAACTTTATTAGAATGGTGCTGTAGTCAGGGACTATTCCCAACCAATCCTCCTTCCTTCTTCCTCTTTTTTCAGGGATGCCAGAGCTGCATCAGAGTCTGGGATGACCTATTCCGGCTCCCTACCCTTTATCCTTCACAGGTGTTTCCCTAAGAAATCTCATTCATGTCTAATCGCACCTTGGCACCTGCTCTTTTGCCTGAACTGACATAAGTGGTAAAAAGGGCTATGAATAAGGGTGTATTTTCACCATATAGTTCCCACCACCATAAAGACTAATTATTCTTCTTTTTTATATATATTTTTATCGATACATAATAGAGGTACATATTTTCCTACTATTTTGTACTCCAGTTTTCTTGTTAAAACAAAACAAAGCAAAACACCCAGGGAAAGGCTCTGGATTGGTCTGGGTCAGGTGAATGAACTAACCATGATCAAGAGAATGAGTTATGGCTCGGCGCCTATGGCTCAATGGGCTAAGGCGCCGGCCACGTACACCTGAGCTGGCGGGTTCGAATCCAGCCCTGGCCCGCCAAACAACAATGACGGCTGCAACCAAAAAATGGCCGGGCGTTGTGGCAGGTGCCTGTAGTCCCAGCTACTTGGGAGGCGGAGGCAAGAGAATTGCTTGAGCCCAGGAGTTGGAGGTTGCTGTGAGCTGTGATGCCACAGCACTCTATCCAGGGTAACAGCTTGAGGCTCTGTCTCAAAAAAAAAAGAGAATGAGTCATGTCAAAATATGGTAACCATGTTACCATATTTTGGTAACCATGATGGTGTGTAAGAGAAACTACCCGGGCTCGGCACCTGTGGCTCAAGCAGCTAAGGCGCCAGCCATGTACACCTGAGCTGGCAGGTTCGAATCCAGCCTGGGCCCGCCAAACAACAATGATGGCTGCAACAAAAAATAGCTGGGCGTTGTGGCGGGCACCTGTAGTTCCAGCTACTTGGGAGGGGGAGGCAGGAGAATCGCTTGAGTCCAGGAGTTGGAGGTTGGTGTATGCTGTGATGCCACAGCACTCTACTGAGGGTGACAGCTTGAGGCTTTGTCTCAAAAAAAAAAATAAATAAAATTAAAAAATAGAGAAACTACCCGAGGAAAGGCTGGGGAGGACACTAGAAAGATAATACAGTCCAACATTTTTACAGGGTCTTGGGGAGGCATCACAGGCTCTCAAGACCCCGTGGAAGGTCCATAACTTCAGCTGGTGTCTTGATGGTTGTTAGCTTGGAGCAAAGCATTGTGGGTAGTGCCCAGAAGGAGCAGCAGCAGCATGTCTGCAAATGGGAGCAGTTAGGCAGCAGAGGCAAACTCCTATCTTCCCCACAGCTCTTCTGGGGATAAGCCTTATTGGAGTCTTCCCTAATGTGGAGAAAAGATACAGTGCCTGAATAGATAATGGCAAAGCAAGCCAAAAATTATTCAGGACTCCCAAGGTCCGAAGTCAGAAGGAAAGACAAGATTCAAAAATCCAGAAGGGGCCAGATATATGACTCAAAGGCAGGGAATGGAGCCAGGAGTCCAGGCCAGAAAGACAGGATTGATAGGGGTGGGTTAGGATCAGACAGCAGCAGGGATCCCTGGCCTTGAGGGATTGCCCAGGGTGTCAGCTACCATTTATTGCTTGCTTTTAAGCTCTGGCAGGAATTTGAGGAGTGGAGTGGGTGAGTTGGCCTTGTTGAAAGGTTCAGGGGTGGAATAACCATGGCACGCTGCAAAATGCACACATCGAACTCTTACTGCAAACCAAATTGAGCCACAATTATAGATGAGTATATTTGGAACCTTAATGGAATTTTCCAGGAGAAGGCAGGGCAGGAGAGTCCTGTGCAAGTCAACAAAAATCTGTTAAATCTTTGGTATCAGAGGCTTTGGGAAATAAAAAGAGTAACTGCAAAGGAGGATTTGAGGTGTTTGTTTCTTACGGATCTGAGATAACAGAGGTAACTTTATGATTGACGGAGAGGAAGTACAGGGAGACGGGGGTCTAGGACCCACTGTGAAGCCACCAAGCTGTCACTTAACCTCTTCTGAACACATACAAGGTGACCTTCGTAGGCTTACTGTATGCCAGACACTGTGCTAATCACTTTTTGGGCATCATCTCTTTTAACCTCAGAAAAACCCTGTGAGGTCATCACTGTGACGACTCCCTTCTCACAGATGAGGGCAGCAAGGGTCACGGAAGCGAAGCTAAAGTCACACAGCCAGCACAAAGTGGATCTGGAACTTGAACCCAAAGCCCGTGGGATTGATTGCTCCACTTATGCATCTTCCTCCCGCTGATTTTTCTTACTCGTTTTCTATGTATGCCTTGAATACCCACAGTTATCTTTTTAATAACTTAGGACCCCGAGTCTTGTTATTACAAGTCATTTTTCATTTGTTCGTTTTCTTTTGAAGTGAAGTTGTTTATTTTTTTAAACTAGGTAGGTAACATAGGCAAGTGGTACGAAATGGTAGATAGGAATTTCCCCTCGTTCTCTCATTATGCATCAGATTTAGAAGTCCTTGTATTTCCTTTCTTTCATGTTCATTAACATGTTTTGCTATAAGATTGCTAATGTTACATTGAGCCTAAGGCTGCCTCCTTGCATATTCTAAGTTCTGCAGAGGTTTCTCTGTACATAGTGAACTGGAACCCAACCAGACATGGAAACAGACTTGAACCCACTCTTGTAACAAGTAACAGTCTCAGCCAATCACAGTAGCTGGGTTTTGGCCAGTCACGGGTGGCCAGCTGTTCAAATCCTGTTCAGATAAGGCTTCACTGTCATTTTCTATGTATCATTTTCCTTTTTCTATTCATAAATGTTATTTGACCATGTGGCATCCCCAGAGTCCCCCTGAACCTATCCTGTTTCTGGGAGCCGCTCAATTTGCGAATTATTCTTTGTTCAAGTTAACGCTTTAATTTGTCCAAAGTTGTTCTTTAAACATTAGTTTTTACTGCTATTTTTATGTAGGAGATTTTAATGTTAAGGAAATTTGTTCTTTGCCTGTGGTATGGGTTGCAAGGATTTTTCCCGGTTTGTCTTTTGCCTTTTTAATTTGTGAAGGTCTTTTCCCATGGAGGAACGTAGCCAAATTGATAATTCAAAAAAATTTATGATTTCTATAATATGCCTTTCATAGCTATTTTTACTCCAAGATTATAAAAAAATTCCCTGATTTTCTTCTATTACTATTTTGGTTTTGCATCATCTGGAAATTTGTGGGTGTAATATGTGAGATAATGGACCTAACTTAACTTTTTCCCAAGATAACTATCCAGTTATTCCAACAGTGTTTACTGAATCGCCTTGTTCCCGATTGTTTGAAAAGCCACCTTTATCCTCTACTAGATTTCTAGATACATTTAGGTTAATTTCTGAGCTATTTATTGATCTGTCTCTTGATGATGGTGCCACACTGTTTGAATTACTGCAGCTCAATACCAGTTCTACTATTGGTAAAGCCAGTTCTGTCTTTTTCATATTTCTTTTCAGAATTCTCCTTGCTATTCCTGCTTGTTTGTTCTTTGGTATGGACTTTGATTCAATTGGC
This sequence comes from Perodicticus potto, assembly GCA_963574655.1. Lineage (NCBI taxonomy): Eukaryota > Metazoa > Chordata > Mammalia > Primates > Lorisidae > Perodicticus > Perodicticus potto. The sequence continues at coordinate 20,087 of CAUYRH010026099.1, forward strand.
CCAGCTCCCCCCACCCCCTAATCTGTTTTTTCTCCCTATTTAAATCGCATTACATTTCCAGATTAATTTAGGGAGAAAAGAGATCTTTATGATGTCAAGTCTTCTGATCCAAGAACATGACATACCTTTTATTTTTGTCCAAGTGTTCTTTGGCCTCCCTCACTTTTTTTCTAAAACAATTTGCACACATCTGGTTAACTTGGTGAATAATTCCTCTCTTTTATTGTTATTATGATTTTGTCTTTCCTTCGTGTTTCCTAATTGGATGCTATTTTGGCAACAATTTAAAATCTTCACTGTGGCTATGTTGCAAAAGGCTGTCTTGGGAAATTTCACATCTGAAGTGACTTGGATTCCAGTTCCTGTCTGCAGCTTGGAGGCAAGGCACAGACACCCTGAGACAGAGACAGTCTTTCAAGGTTCTGGCCAAGGGAATGTCCTATCCACTTAGCACCTCGAGGATGGTGGCGTGGATACTAAACCAGATTGATGTTATGTATATTATACTACAAATCTGCATAGATCTAATGCCTTTTAATCCACTGTGAGGTGTCTTAGCAGGGCAGAAAATGGCAAAGCGAAGCTTATGTTGTTTCCAGCTGAGTCTCTTTGGATAGACTCATCTTTGGTGTCCTGACAATTGATCATCTGAGGAAACTGAGGCAGCATTGAGTATTGAACTTTCTAAAGATGCGACATTATTTTCTCCTCAATTCATAAAAGGCAATCAAGTATCTAGAATCCTCGCAGAAGGATGAAATCTTGGATCGCCAAGAAAACCCCTCTAACTGCTTTTGCAGGCAGTATTGGGATTAGTCAATGTTTGTTAGTGCTCTCAATCATCACTAATCTGTAATGAGCACCTGCTACCTACATGCCACCTGTGCTGGAGGCTAGGACACAAAAATGAATAAAGTCATACTTCACACCCTAGGGGATCTTGTGGTCCAGTGGTGAAGATCGGTAGAAAGACGCTATAATGTACTAGGATAAATACTCAGTAGGGTTGTGTTCAACACGCTCTGGGAATGCAGAGAAGGGTGCTGTGTAATTTGTTTGGGATTACAAGTACTGACTTCTGAACTGGGCCTTGGAAGATGGGGAGGTGTTAGGTAGACTGGTGAGGTTGGCAGATGGTGCTAGTCCCCCGTAACTTTCTACTTGAGAACTTGCTCTGGTGCAGGGATGTGCCTGGCTTGCAGAGGGCAGCTACTAGGAGTGTCCATGCTCCCAAGAGCATTACTCAACCAATCTTCGATGGAATAAATACCTCAGCTTTCTCTCTCCTTGAAAGGGATCTCCTCCCACTGTGTTGAAGTGTTCTACAATATCTATTCCTCAGTGGGACTGAACTACAGTTCCCCAAAGTGGTTACCTGCTCTCAAAGGCACGTTTTCCTATCTTCCTTCTCTTCCCGGTAGTTCTTAAGCAAACTACAGGTAGACTTTGGAGATATCACGGGTCCAGTTCCAGGCCACTGTAATAAAGTGAATATTGCAATAATGTGAGTCACAAGAATGTTTTGGTTTCTCAGTGCATATAAAAGTATGTTTATACCAGACTATTGTATATCAATTGTGAAGTAGCATTATGGCTAAAAACTTGTATATACTTTAATTAAAAATACTGTATGGGCCAGGTGTGATGGTGCATGCCTGAAGTCCCAGCTACTCAGGAGGCCGAGGCAGGAGCATCACTTGAGCTCAGGAATTGGAGGTTGCTGTGAGATACGATGATGCCACTGCACTCTAGCCACAGTGACAGAGCAAAATTCTGTCTCAAAAAAAAAAAAAGAAACAAAACAAAACTTTATTGCTAAAAAGTGCTAAGGAACATCTGAGCCCTCAGTGAACTGTAATCTTTGTTGGTAGAGAGACTTGCCTCATTGTTGATGGCTGATGACGGAACATGGCAATGGCTGATGAAGATTGGGGTGGCTGTGGCAATTTTTTAAAATAAGAAGGCAATGGAGTTTGCCACATCAATTGACTCTTTTTTTCTTGGCCGGGGCCGGGTTTGAACCCGCCACCTCTGGTATATGGGGACAGTGCCCTTCTCCTTTGAGCCACAGGTCCTGCCCAATTGATTCTTTTTTTGTGTGAAAGATTTCTTGGTAGCATGCAATGCTATTTGACAGCATTTTACCCAGAGTAGAACTTTCAAAATTGGAAGCAGTTCTCTCAAACCTGCAGCTGCTTTATAAAAATAAGTTTATGTAATATTCTAAATCCTGCGGTCATTTCACAGCATCTTCACCAGGAGTGGATTCTATCTCAAGAAATCACTATCTCAGCCTGGTGCCTGTTGCTCAGTGGTTAGGGCGCCAGCCACATACACCAGGGCTGGTGGGTTTGAACCCAGCCTGGGCCTGCTAAAAACAACAATGATAACTACAACAATAACAACAAAAAAATAGCCAGGCATTATGGTGGGTGCCTGTAGTCCCAGTTACTTGGGAGGCTGAGGCAAGAGAACAGCTTAAGTCTAAGAGTTTGAGGTTGCTGCGAGCTATGATGCCACTGAGGGCGACATGGTGAGACTGTCTCAAAGAAAACAAAAAGAGAAAGAAACCACTGTCTTTGCACATCCATGAGAAGCAACTCCTTAGTCATTCACATTTGATCATGAGATTGCAGTAATTTAGTCACATCTTCAGACTCCACTTCTAATTCTAGTTCTCCAGCTATTTCTACTACATCTGCAGTTACTTTCTCCATTGAAGGCTTGAGCTCTTCAAAGTCATCCATGAGGGTTGGATTCAATTTATTTCAAACTCCTGTTAATGTTGATATTTTGACCTCCTTCCATGAATCACATATATTCTTAGTGGCATCTAGAATGGCAATTCTTTTCCAGAATGAGTTCCATTTACTTTGCTTAGATCCATCAGAGGAATCACTATCTACAGAAGTTCTAGTTTAGCCTATGAAATGTATTTCTTAACTAATAAAACTTGAGAGTCAAAATTACTCCTTGATCCATGGGCTGCAAAATGGATATCGGGTTATCAGGCACAACAGCAATACTCATCTCCTCGTACATCCCCATCAGAGCTCTTTGGAGACCAGGTGCATCATCGATGAGCAGTAATATTTTGAAAGGAATCTTCTTAGCAGTAGATTTCAACAGTGGGCTTAAAATATTCAGTATACCATGCTGTAAACGGATGTGCTGTCATCCAGGCTTTGTTGTTCTATTTGTAGAGAACAGAGTAGATTTCACATAATTCTGAAGGCCTCTAGACTTTTGTAATGGTAAATGAGCATCGGCCTAAAACCACCAGCTGCATTTTTCCCAAGGAAGGAAGTCGACCTGTCCTTTGAAGATTTGCAGCCATTGATTTCTCGTTTCTACATGGAAAATCTGTTGTTTGGTGTGGCCACCTTCGTTAATGATCGTAGCTGGATCTGCTGGACAACTTGTTGCAGCTTCTCTATCAGGACTTGCTGCTTCACCTTGCACTTTTATGGGATGGAGACGGCTTCTTTACTGAAAACTCCCAAACCAACCTGTGCTAGCTTCTTACTTTTCTTCTGCAGCTTCCTCCCCTCTCTCAGCCTTCACAGAACTGAAGAGAGTTAGGGCCTTGCGCTGGAGTAGACTTTGGTTTACGTGAAGGTGGTGGCTGGTTGGATCTTCCATCCAGACCACAAACACTTTCTCTCTATCAGCAATAAGGCTGTTTCACATTCTTATCCTTAATGTGTTCCCTGGAGTAGGACTTCAATTTCCTTCAAGAAATTTTCGTTTGCATTCACAACTTGGTTAAGTGTTTGGCAAAAGGGGCCTGGCTTTCAACTTACCTTAGCTTTTACATGCTTGCCTTAATTATTTCTAGCTTTTGATTTAAAGTGAGAGATCTGTGACTCTTCTTTTCACTTGAACACTTAGAGGCCGTCGTAGGGTTATTTACCTAATTTCCATATCGTTGTGTCCCAGGGAATAGAGAGGCCTGAAGAGAGGGAGAGAGATGGGGGCGTGGTGATTGCTGGCGCAGTTAGAACGTACACAACTCTTATTAAGTTTACCATCTCATTTGCACGTGGTTTGTGATGACCCCAATTACGATAGTAATGTCCGAGGTCACTGTTCATGGATCACCATAACAGATATAATAATAATAAGTTTGAAATAGGGTACAAATCACCAAAATGTCAGACATGAGCTGAGCACCTGCTTTTGGAAGGATGGTGCTGATAGACTTGCTCAGCACAGGGTAGCTACAAACCTTGGTTTGCAAAAACATGCAATTTCTGGGAAGTGCAATCAAATGAAGTGCAACGAAATGAGGTATGCTTGCACTTGAACGCCAATCCTGGTGTCAGCATCTGCTTTTGGGAATCTGAAAGAGCCAAGCATGGGCAGAGTGTGTTCCCAGAAGAGGTAATGTTAACAAAGGCATAGAGGTATGACAGAGCATGCCTTGGTTAGTGAACAGAGAGAAGCTGGGTATGGCTGAAGAGCAGTTCAAGGAAGGCTATAAGATGAGCTAAGAAGGTAGTATGGAGAATCATGAATGCCTTGCTAGGCAGTGGCTTTATCCTGTATGGAGGAAGGATGATGGGGTTAGAATGGAAATTTTAAAAGGTCCCTCAGGTGTTTTGGTGGTGGCAGGGGCACTGTCTGGAGAGACAGGAGAAAGGCCGTCTTCTCTTTCCCCTGCTGTTTTTGCCCAAGGCTCAGGGGCCCAAGCTCCAGCTCTAAGGGCTCAGCCCCATCCTCAGGGAGCCACCTGTCTTCCTGCAGAGACTGTAGCTGCCTTCAACACCTGCAGGCTGAGCTGTTGCCTGGGCTGCAGCTGCAGTTGCTGGAGGTGGGTGGAGCTCGGTCAGTCACACTGTTCCCAGGCCGGGCTGAGCTCGATCCCCGTCGGTGCACAGATGGAATTTTCCTTTCTGCAACTGTGCCTTACCACTCATCACTTGCCTGTCTCCATTCCGGGTGCAGAAGCTCATCTGAGGCTTCTGATTCAGGCGGTCATTGATATTCCTTTCTTGTCTACACCTGTCAATGGGAGAATTGGGAGGCGTTTGCAGAGGAAGGCAGGCAAGGACCAGGTGCTCTTCCTGTCTGCCTGGATACAGAGATGGAGTGGTTTTTTTTTGGAGCAGGTTTTCATAAGAAGTCCTGTCTCTTGTTTTCTTTTTCCTCTGTCTCATCTTTACTTTTATTCTTTCATTCCTTTTTTCTTTCTTCCTTTCTTCTTTCTGCCAGGCCCTGGGCTAGGCATTTAAGATTCAGAGGTGACTGAAGGTGACTCAGATAAAATCTCTGCCCTCAGAAAGAGCCTAGTCTAATGGGGGAAATAGAACATGACCCAGTGTTCACAACATTGTGTGCTGAGTACTGTGATTGAGTTATCTGTGTATTTTTAAATATTTGTTGAATAAAGAAAGGAAAAGGACGAATGCCAGAGCACACCAGAGGGAGGCACAGTCAGGAGATGATGATGTCTGAGCTTCACTAGAAGGACTAGTGATAATCATGGGCACCTACTAATCATCAGGCACACACCAAGCCCGTGGAGCTCAAATCTTTATGACGAAGCTGTGGAGTAGAGAGCCCCATTTTTCAGAGGAAGGAAACGTCAGGGAGATTAGATGAAGTGCCTGAGATCAGAAAGCTGCAAGTGGTACAATCAGGATTCTAAAACAGCTCTGTCAATCACAAAGTTTGTAGTTGTTTTACTGCACCACACCGTAAGGCACAGAGAGGAGTATTCTAAGAAATGGAATGACTTGGCCAAAGGCTTGAAGGCACACTAGAGATGACACGAGGGGGGCTCTGATTTTCTAGAACCCTTGGCTGCCATGCTCTCTAGTCCCCTGTGCCTTCAGCACTCACTATGCCCCGTTGGAAGAGCAACTGGCCAGTGATTATTCAATTGTTCTTCCTAAGGTTGGGAATTAAAAAGTTCAAATCTCAGGGCGGCTCCTGTGGCTCAGCGAGTAGGGCGTGGGCCCCATATACCGAAGGTAGCAGGTTCAAACCCGGCCTCGGCCTAACTGCAAAACAAAAAAATAGTTGGGCATTGTGGCAGCCACCTGTAGTCCCAGCTACTAGGGAGGCTGAGGCAAGAGAATGGCCTAAGCCCAGGAGTTGGAGGTTGCTGTGAGCTGTGTGATGCCACGGCACTCTACAGAGGGCGATAAAGTGAGTCTCTGTCTCTACAAAAAAAAAAAAAAAAAAAAAAAAATTCAAATCTCAGATCTTCTGGAAGGGGCTGTATGGCTGAGGAAGTCTCTTCCCCTCTTTGAGCCTCTGTTTCCTCATTTGTTTAAATGATAGATGATTCCCACCTTGTAGAAATGAAGTAAGAATTCAAGAGAATGTATGCAGCTATCATTAGTATTGACCTGTTCAAGGTGACTTTAGGATACCCAGGACTGGCTCATGATGGAGGAGTTGGCTGAATCTTCAGGCAAGAGGACTTTTAGATAATTGGATGGGGGATGCCTTCCATCTACCAAGAAATGAGGGTGCTGGCAGACAGCCCACTGCTTGCCTGCTTCAAATGGACCAGATGCTATTTTGAAAATGAGAAAAGACATTCTCTTGACAATGGCAGTGTAAGGAGAAGATAAAAACCAGAAAATGGGAATACTGACTCACTCCTGATAAGAAACAGGGAGCAGACAAGGCAGCTGGGTATCTTCAGCTCTCCATCATGCATGCTGGCAGAGCCTGTGAATGTGCAGGGTAAAGGGTAGGGGATGGAGAGAAAATGTCAATGGGCTTCCAGGCAGAATCATACTCTTTAAGGCAACAGCCAAGTGCAAGACCTTGGATTATGACTCTGTTTTCTCAGATCCCTTGAGCTGGCTGTTTTCAAGAGAAGAAGAAACAGGGCCATCTGCTCAGAGCTGGTCCTGGCACTAAGGAACCTTTCCCTGGGGACCACCATGCAGGAACTCATACAATGTGGTGTCATGGTGTGCCAATGGAGGAAAATTTCTTCTCAATGTACAGATACAGTAAGGGCAAGGTTAGAATTCATTCATTTTTATTTTTCAATTTACAGGTTGAAACTTACATTCATTTTTATTTTTTAATTTACAGGTTGAAACTTAACTGGTTGCCCATCTTCCTCTACTGCAAATTTGCAAGGATGATTCTTACGTCATAGAGCTGTTGCCAGGATTAAAAGACAGAGCAAATGTATACAGCATCTGTCACAGTGCTTAGCACATAGATGGTGCTCAGTACACAGGGCTGTTGTTATTATGATCCTAAGCCATGTCACCAACAAAGAAAGTACACTGTTTTTGTCTTTTTAGAACACACCCTCAGATTCCCAGGGGAGATATTATAATTGAACCTTTGAAATACAATCTTCACATAGAATCTCATAGGTCATCCCAATCTCTTCCTTTTATATAGGAGGAAACTGAGACATAAAAGAAAATATTCTTCAGAATATTACATTTGGGCTCTTAAGTGATGAACCATAGATTTAAAACGTATGTTGTCTGTTTCCAAATCAGAACATGTTTCATTATGTTTCTTTCTTTAAAATAATTGCTATCATGAATATGTACCTACCACGTGCCAGACTCTACCATTGGGCACTATTTATACCTGATCTTGTTTAATGTTTTTTAGAATGATTAACCCCATTTTACAGATAGACTGAGTCTCATTTTAAGAATTGCATGAGATTGCCTTGCTAATAAATGGCTGAGTCAGGGGATCTAGAGGTTTGGGAGAGGCCAGGCAGGACTGAGGGGTCAGGAGCTGCCCACTGACTCTGTGAACCCAACAGCTTATTCATTGGAATCTCTTCCCACTGCCTGGAAGGCACCTCCATTGAACAAGAACTGTATCAGAAGTAGAGGGAGGGGGTTGCCTTCCGTGGAACTTGGTTCGGCTCAGCCCTGTCCCTGGGGTCGATGCTCTTTCACTCATCCTCGAAGCAGTGTGAAGATGCTGCTGGAAAACAACCTCTGATGAAGTCTCTGAGCTTCCCAGGTGAGGGAAACCTACTCTGTGTTGCTCATGTGTGCATGACAGAGATGCTCCTCTGTCACCATGGCAACAGCCAATATATCCGCATCCTGCAAGAGGCCGGAGCTTCTTAGTGGGGAACTGTGGTCTTAGAAGGGTGGGAGTGGTAGTGAGGAATACTGAGGGGGAGGCATATCTGATCAGCTTGATTTATCTTGCTTGAGGCTGGCTTGTTCCTTGGGCGGGAATGTTTATACTGGGTCCTTGCTAAACCAAGCTTCCTATGGCTGCAGAAATCTGGGCAAAGGGCGATGTCAGGGAAGCTTCCAAGGGGAGTCCAGGAGGGCATGTTGTTGTTACCCTCACAGCTCCTGATAGAGGTGTTTGTGAGGCAAGCTGCTGATAAATGGCAGTTTTCTTAGGGGTCTGTCCTATATCCTAACAGGAAATGTCAGGGGCTTTGCAGGAAGCCAGACCTGCCTCCCACCTCTTCTATGTACTAGTTGCAACCTCTCTGAGTCTAAATTGCTTCACTGGTAAAAAGTGGTGAAATTTAACACCACACTTGTGGGGATTAAATAATACATGGACAACTTCTGGCCTGTGGCCAGCATCTAATCAGTTACAGTTATTATTGTGTCCCTAATACTGCTGCAAAAAGGAAGACTTGTAAGGAAGACTTGCAAGACTCGCCATCTCTGACTCCCGTAAGTCAGGGAAGACTTGGAAGTCAAATTCATGTCACCTGTGCTTCTTCTGGGCCTACCTGCTCTCTTTTCCTCTCTTTATATATATAGATTTCTCTCTCTCTCTCGCTGAAACCACCTTGCAGCATCCAGGGTTCCCTAGACCCAGCACCTATAGTCCCGGGCTCAGCCTGGTGACATCAGATGTTTGCTTCTCTCTGTGGGGTTTGTGCCCAGAGAATTTCACAACACTAGACCTTGGGGATTACCTAGCTCAGCTCTCTCTGCCTCATTTTCCAGGCCAGGAAATGAAAGCTGGGAGAGAAAAATGAACTGCCTTGTTCAAGGTCACCTAGGAAGGTAGAAGCCGTTAGCCGAAGTGGCTGTTGCATGTATTTTAGCAGGTATGACTAAGCCTGAGAGTTGCTGGAAGAGGGTTGACCTCACGCCTGTCTGAATTCTCTTGGCTGCTTACCATTGTGATAAATATGCCAGGGGAGAGTCCTTTCTTTGAATTTTAGTTGTAGTGCTGATGAGTTCTGTGCTTCCCTGGATGTTGGAAACATTAGTAACTAACACTCTGCATGGTCCTTTACAGCTTATAAAATACACTCGTATATAGTACTTGATCTTACTGAGTCCCATAGAGTCCATCGAGGTACTTATGAGGTGGTTATGATAATTATCACCACTCTTTTATAGATGAGGGAGCTGAGACTGGAAGTGACTTGCTCCAAGTTACACAGTTAACATGAAGCAGATGTAGGGATCGAACTTATATTTATGTGATTCCTAATTTTAGGAAAATGGCCCAGCTGACATGCCCACCTTTCGGAATTTTACGGGGCACAGCTGTCCTCTGCTCACCTTGCATGGAGGGGGAAGAGGAAGGCATCTTCAGGGCCGCCACCAGCATTGTCAAGAAGAGCCACCTGGATGGAGATGACAAACTCTCATCATTGGGTTCTCCAAAATCATAGGTAAAGAGATGGTGTGGAAGGCACGAGGATGCCTCCTCTGGTAAAGCTTTGCCACTTTCAAAGTGCTTCCCAGATTATTTCAAGACAGGCCCAAGGCAGGCAGATAGCATCGCTCCCTGTTTGCACATGATGCCCAGAGATCAGACCAACTCGCCAAAAATCACAATGCCAATTATTAATGGAGCAGGACTAAGATGTACAATTCCTGAATTCCAAACTCTTTCTACTTTTCTCTAGAGTAGCTGAGTCTAAATAGACTTCCTGACCCCGGGAAGGGAGCGACTTTCTGGTTGGAGAGGAAACCAGACAAGTTTTGCTAAGTGTCTCAGCTCATCAGGCTTTTCTTTAAGCTTGGATTTTGAGCTCTGTCTACAAAGGCATTTCACTTGCTCCCCAGTCATGTACCCAGCTTTTTCTCCCTGGGAGCTATCTCAGCTGCACCGCTGCTGGGGAGAAGAAAGAAATCAGAGAGGTGACAAAGCATTTATAGTGGTTCTTGATTTTAACAGTCCTCTTTCATCTGCAGTTGCCAGATATTTTTGTTTATAATTCTGTGGGAGGGTAAACATTACACAAGGAGAGACCTCAAAGAGTCCTGGGTTTCTAGAACTGGACCAGACCTCTGAGATTCTGACAGTTGGCTTAGTCAGTCATTGACGGATTAAGAAAGTTGTGAGAGACACCTCTTCACTGATTGCTCTGGGAGAAATCCTTCTGTTTGGAGACCAAAAAAAGGCCGGTTGCTCTCAGAGGGAGATGAGTAGAAAAGACTAACTGTGCCAGAATTTTATATTTTGTAGAATTTTGTGAATCCAAAGCCAGTTCTCTCTTCAATTCCAGGTAAAAGGTAGAATATAAAATAGACTAATAATGCTATATTCTACCTGCATCTAGAACCTAGATTCACAGGTAAGGATAAGGGGAAGATTTTCATGACAGTTCATTACAATCCAGGCCCATTTATAGTAAGATGTGCAGCCCTGCATGCCTTTGGGTATGCAAAGATACTTCTTCTTTTTTTTTTTCAATTAGAAAGAAACAACTCCTAGTCTTTATATACTAACAAGCATTAAAGTACAAAATTCACAGCAAGGTGAATGAGTTTTAGTCATAGTATAATTTTCTGTTCTGATCATTGGAGCAAGGAAAATAATCTTTGCAAAGATACTTCTTGACAAGGACTCACTGCAATAGGTAAATTATCAACTTAAGCAGATGTGTAATAAAGTCCCAACAAATAAAAAACTTTTGTTGACTACCTATACCCAATTATAAGAAAATAACCTGTTCTCCAAGAAGAATGATATTCTTACCAAAACTTACCAGAAAGTAATGTAATAAATCAATGGAATATTTGATAAACGTGTCTCTATTGTTTCAATGAAGGACTTTGGGTAAAGCCATTCTCTGGAACATTCTGATATAGCTCCCACGACTGGGTCACTCACTGTGTGTTAGATGTTGTATTAGGCTTTGTAGATCTTTCTGAGAAAAGCAGAAGACAGAATCTCTCACCTTGAGGTGCCCACAATCTAAAAAAAGAAGCTGAATAGATCATAGCCACATATACACACAGTCACAGTCTCTCAGAGCCCACCCTACGATATTGGAGTGCTGTCTACATGCCAGGAGCCATGAAAGGCTTAAGGAAAATAGGGATGAACAGCACAGGCAAGGTTTCTGCCTTCGAGAGGTAGATTACAGCCAGGCACAGTGGCTCACACCTGTGATCCTAGTGCTTTGGGAGGCTGAGGTAGGAGGGTCGCTGAGCCCAGGAGTTTGAGACAAGCCTGAGCAATCTAGCAAGACCTTATCTCTACTCCAGGAGGCTGAGGCAGTAGGGCTGCTTGAGCCCAGGAGTGTGAGGTTGCACTGAGTGGTGGTTATGTCACTGCACCCTCAAAAAAAAAAAAAAAAAAGGAGATTTCTTATCAGTTTAGTCTCCCTCTCCCTGACTTGGCTCTGGCTGTCCCTTCTCCACTGTTTCTTGCCTGTCCGAATTCCACCCACTTTACCAGGCCTGGCCTTACCTCCTCTATGAAATCTCCAACCTCTGAGATCTCTTCTTCCTCTGGCCCTTTGACACTCACTGCCTCCTCTGCTTTCAGTTTGCTCTCAGACCGTTCTGCTATTGCTATTAGTTCTATGTTCACATGTTTCTGAGCTGTCTTCTTTAGGTAAAAACTTGTTGTTGTTGGTTTTTTTTTGAGACAGAGTCTCACTAATGTCGCCCTGCGTAGAGTGCCGTGGTGTCACAGCTCACAGCAACCTCAAACTCTTGGGCTTAAGTGATTCTCTTGCCTCAGCCTCCCAAGTAGCTGGGACTACAGGCACCCACCACAATGCCCAGCTATTTTTTGGTTGTAGTTGTCATTGTTGTTTGGCGGGCCCAGGCTGGATTCGAACCCGCCAACTCCCGTGTATGTGGCTGGCACCCTAGCTGTTGAGCTACAGGCGCCGAGCCGAAAACTTGGGTTTTATTCACCCTTAAATCTCCTTTGCCTAATACTAATACTGCCTTGCATGTATTAGGTGCTGAAAAACACTCAGTTGATTTTTAAAATATTACGCATATACCACAAGCCTAACAATTAGGGGGGATATCTTTTTTTTTTTAAATACATGTATTTTATTATTCTTCATTACATTATTCCCCCCCCCCACTTACCAATTCAGTGGTAAGACAGAATTGATTTACAGAAAAGAATACAGAAAACACTAAAGCTCCTGGTAGAGGGAGAGAATTCAAGTGGGGAGACAGAAGCTCTCTCCGTTCCTCTCCCGGTCTTTCCCCGTCTCCTCCTTTAGGACTTTAGCCTCAGGGTATATATAGGTGTATGGGTTCCTTGGCCAGGAAACGAATGAATACAGTCTAGGGGGGATATCTTAATAAAATATTGCAAAAAAAGATAAACCAGTCACCTCAAAAATTCAAGTGACAGTCCTGAAATCCCACCATTATAGATACCTGCCTTTGGAAAAGATTGTTTTCTAGAAAGGACAATACTTTAAATTCACTTGATTAGGTTATTAATAACTTACCGATTTTATTTTCTGAGTTGGGTAAGGGTACAGTTCAATTCTGAAACAACTGAGTCCTTACTATGTGCCAGGCACCGAACGTGGCATTGAAGCCCGCATATAACTAAGACACAATCCTGTCCTAGAAAAGCTTACATTTTAGTCAGGAGAATATTTGACTATAATTTATGTGGAGCTATGACAAAGCTAAGCACAAACTATGACACACTTAGCCCACTCTGGAGACTGAAGGAAGGCTTCCTGGAGGAGTTATCAACTAGTGTACCTCCTCCATGTCCTCTCTGCCTGCCTGAGTGCCTTCTTCATTTCTCTACTGGTAAACACAGCTGCCTCGAGGTCCATCTGCAACGTCACCTTCTCTGAGAGGTGACACGTTTCCTGAGCCTCACAGGCAGAATGCATTGAATTCCTCCCTCCTTGGTACTCCTAAACCACCATGCCCACCTATGTCATAGTATTTCTCACATCTTACTGTGGCTTAACCAACCGTTCCTGCGTCTGCCCTCCTCTTTGCTTCCTCAGCCCACATAGATTATGAACTTCCCTCTGACAAGGGCCACTCTCACTCATGCCAGCCTTTCCAGCTCTTACTACTGTGCCTGCACATGGCAAATGGGAAGACCACTGTATTCTTATAGTTGATTGGAAGCCTCCCTGATACCAGTGGTACCAATACTCAGAGCTGCAATGTCATCTCCAGCCCCAAGCTAAGTGCCAGCTGGGATGTAGGAAGCAAGAAATGCCCGCCAATATTAGTGAAAAACCACTCACTGATTCCATTCAGCCCAGTCAATACTTACTGAGAACCAGTTCAAATAAGAATAAGAATTCAGCCATCACTATCGAAATACCTACTGGATACCAGATGCTTTACATTACATGATCTCACTTACTCCATGTAACAACTTTGAAAAGTGTTATTTACTTCCTTTTATTAACTGAGGAAAGAGGTAATTTGTCCAAGGACACATATCACCCCTGGTGGTCTGACTGCAAAGTAATTTGCTGCATTCCATTCGCAACACAGGAAATATGTAGGGTAGAACCTCCACAGCTGCCCACCTCCTGAAGTTGACCTAATGTCCATAGACAGGACATATACCACATGTATATTCCTCAAGTTGATCACCTCCATATGTCGACCAGTTTGTCTCTTGGGTGGTCAACTTACGACTGTGTATCTCACAAGAGGGGAAAACAAAGGTCCAAGGGTCATACCAGATTTAGAGAGTGCACAAAGTGAAGGTGGCAATCAAAAACTTTTTTTTCTTTTTTGAGACAGAGTCTCACTCTGTTGCCCTGGGCAGAGCGCCCAGGTATCATAGCTCACAGAAACTTCAAATTCTTCGGCTTAAGCAATCCTCCTGCCTCAGGAAGCAATCCTCCTTCCGAGTGGCTGGGACTACAGGCGCCCACCACAACGCCCAGCTAATTTTTCTATTTTTAGTAGAGACAGGGGGCTTGCTCTTGCACAGGCTGGTCTCAAACTCAGGAGCTCAGACTTCCAGAGTGTTAGGATTATAGGTGTGAACCACTGTACCTGCCCCAGAAACTTTTTTTTTTTTTTGATACAAATTCTTGCTCTGTTGCCTGGGCTAGAGTACAGTGGCAGCATCATAGCTCACTGCAACCTCAACCTCAAACTCCTGGGCTCAAGTGATCCTACTGCCTCAGCCTCTGGAATGGCTGGGCTACAGGTTCAGAGAACCCTGCCTAGCTAATCTTTTTATATTTTGTAGAGGTGAGGGGTCTTACACAGGCTGGTCTCCAACTCATAGCCTCAAGGGATCCTCTCACATCTCTACATCTTAGGGTGCCGGGATTACAGGTGTGAGCCACCGTGGCCAGAAAAGTTTTCATGGAGGTCAGTGCAGGTCTGGTTAATGAATGAAATGGAAAAAACCAAATAGATCTTGAAGACATGCCTTTTCTTTTTTGAGACAGAGACTTATTATATCGCCCTCGGTAGAGTGCTGTGATGTCACAGCTCACAGCATCTCAAACTCTTGGGCTTAAGCAATTCTCTTGCCTCAGTCTCCCAAGTAGCTGGGACTAGAGGCACCTGCCACACGCCCGGCTATTTTTTTGTTGTTGCTGCAGTTGTTATTGTTGTTTTAGCAGGCCTGGGCCGGGTTCGAACCTGCCTGCTTCAGTGTATGTGGCCTGCGCCCTTACCTCTGAGCAACGGGTGCTGAGCCAGACATGCCCTTCTTGATGCAGCACTGTATACACCAAAGCATGTCAGGGAAGCCACTACAGAAGGGGTTAGGGAGGCCTTAGCTATCCCGTTCGATGACCCTGGGATGGAGGTGTGTCCAGCCTTCACTTGGTTTCCTCTCTGATCAGTAAGGAGGGGGGAGAAGTACCTGTTGTTAGGTGAGCCATCTCTAAAATACAGGTGCAAAAAATGCACCCCACATCTTTCTCCAAAACAGGATGGACAAAAGCTGCTTCTCTTCATTTCTCCCCAAATTAGAGGAGAAAGCTCTTTACTTCCCAGCTATAGTGTGGTCTCCCTCACCTTAGGGTAGGGAGGAGGCCCTGAGGAAGGCATAATTCTTTTTTGTGTCACTACAAGGGTGTAAGCAGGTATGTGTGATGGGGGAAGATTGTCCTTTCTCCCTCACCTGGGGGTTGGGGAGATGGCACCTTTCTCCCCAGCTTTGGGAAAGGAGGTGGTTCTTTTCTTTCTCACTACAAGGTGTGTGTGTGTGTGTGTGAGAGAGAGACTCCCTTCTCTCTCACCGCGGGTAGGGAAGCTGATGCCTCTCTTCTCCCCTAAGGATGGTTTCCTTCGCCTTCATCTCCTTGGGGACACGACTCTTGTCTCCATCCAAAAAAGTGGTGAGGACTCTCGGCTCCCTTTTCCCTCCACTCCGGGAGAGTGGCGGGCTCCCACGCCGTACCCACATAGTCACGCTCAGGTTGCGGGAAGCCTGGCTCGTGCACCCCCACGTCCATCCCGAGAGCGGGGAGGCGAGGGGCCAGGTGCCATAGCACAGGCAGCGAGGCGGGGGCGGTGCCAGCTCTGCGGCGCGGGCGGGGCGAGCACTGGCCCCGCCCCGGCCCCGCCCTCTGCTCGCGCCGAGCCTCGCGCCGCCGGCTCCGCAGCCCAGTCCGCGGCGGCTGTCTGCTGGGTTCGCGCGCCGCGCACCGAGCTCGGCCCTCAGCCGGAGCCTCAGCCCGCGCCTCAGCCTCGCCCTCCGCGCCTCGGTCTCCCGCCGCGCCGCCGGCCCCGCCGCCCCGCGCGCCCCTAGTCCCTCCAGCCAGATGATGAACTTCCTGCGGCGCCGGCTGTCGGACAGCAGCTTCATAGCCAACCTGCCCAATGGCTACATGACCGACCTGCAGCGGCCCGAGCCCCAGCAGCCGCCGCCACCGCCCCCCGGCCCGGGCGCGGCCTCGGCCTCGTCGGCGCCCCCGGCCGCCTCGCCGGGCCCCGAGCGGAGGCCGCCGCCCGCCCAGGCGCCCGCGCCGCAGCCCGCGCCGGCGCCGTCGGTGGGCAGCAGCTTCTTCAGCTCGCTGTCCCAAGCCGTGAAGCAGACGGCCGCCTCGGCGGGCCTGGTGGACGCGCCCGCGCCCGCGCCCGCCGCCGCCCGGAGGGCCAAGGTGCTGCTGGTGGTCGACGAGCCGCACACCGACTGGTAGGTGCCCGGGCGCCGCCGCGCGGGGCTCGGGGGCCTGGGAGGACGGTCCCGGGTCGCCGAGGGGACGTTCACCCAGTAACAAGGGGGTCCGCGCTGTCCGGCGGGGAGGGCCCGGGGATGAGCGCGCGTGTGCGTGTGTGCGGCCAAGGCAGGGCATCGATCAGCCCGCAAAGGGAGGACTCAAGTAAAATACTTCCTCGCTTGCCTGAATCCCCCAGGACCCAGAAAAGAAGGAGCTACTTTATGCAACAGGAAAGGGGCTTTAGTGCTTTTGCAGGCCGGGGAGGGGGGCGGGAGGAGGAAGAAGAGGGCAGCAGACTTGTCAGCGTAGTCACCTAAAAGCTGAGAGGCAGATAGCCCCGGAGAGCTGCAGGGACATTGAAGGCCCATAAAGAAGGTTCTTCTTCCTGAGGCACCAAATGAATTTGGAATGGAAATCGGTATTTTAGGGGGAGAGAGTGGTGGAGGGTTCTTTTTTTTTGGACCCGAGAAGGCTGTTATCATGTACCGACATCAGGTTGGACTCATCAGATGCAGTAGCCCAGGAGTGCAGGGGCTCGTTCCCCGGGAGCATGGCTGAAGCCCCCTTATAAATAATAAAATTGTATTTTGTGCAGTGGGGAGGGGATGTGTGGATTTTGTTTGAGATATTGGGGGCGGGGGAGTGAGGGTGGCCTCTTCCAGCTGAAAGAGGAAGAAGACCCAGGGAAAATATTCTGGATCATTCAAGGTGCACGAGTCAAAAGAGATGTGCCTTCCTGCAGTAGGGGGAAACTTCAAGAATTTATTTTCTTGTCTTTTTTTAAGGGCTGTGTAGCATTTTTCTAACTTAGAATGGCAAAGGTTGGGGGGAAATGTTGTCACTAGTTGGTAAAGGGTGAAAAGTTCTGTTTTGTGTGGCGGTAAGTTGACCTGGGGGCTGGTGGGATGGTGCAAATGACAGGTGAAAGGCTTGCAGAAATGAAGAGGCCAGTATCTGGGATGCTTTTTCCGTAGGACTTTGAGGAAGAGGTTTTGGTTTTGTATCTTGTTTTGTTTTCTCACAGGGGTTGAGGTTAGAGACTGGACTTGAGCGTTCCTTCCAGGAGGGAGGCACAGAAAGATCACAAAGCTGTTTATCTCCATTTCCTCCTTTGGCTGCTTTGCTATTCTCTCTCTCCCTTTCCTCTTCTCTGTCTCCCTTACTCCCTCTCTTCTTCTTCTTCTCTCACTGGGAGACCCAGAGGGAGGCAGTGCAGGGCGTAGGTGTGGTGAAAGTAAGATGTAGATGTGGAGCTACCCTCCTGCTGGCTGCTGATGTCACCATTCTGAGTCGTCTTTTGGGTAACTTGTGTAGTTGGGTTTTTCTTTTCAAGACTCTAGAGTAAAAATGTGAAAGGGACCTTTGCCAGGAAGTAACAGCAGCGCATGGAAGAGGGTGACGGGAAAGTATAAGCAGTAGTGCCATGGCAGCCCACCTAGGAGAATTACTCTAACTCAGTTCAAATCAACAAGTGCTTATTAAAGGGGGAGGGACAGTAAATAGGCTTTATTGAGCATCTGTCCTATGCTAAACTGTGTACTAGGTGCTCCCGGTGTGATATCTCGTTGAATTCTGACCATGAAACTGAGGCTTAGAGAATGTAAGTAAATGGTAGGACCAAGCTTTGAACTTAGGCCTGTTTGACTCCACTGTTGCCATTCCACTATGTTATATTGCCTCACTGTTATCATAAGCAATATTAATAATAAGCTCTTTGTAGCGCCTAGGCAATGTGGGAGCCTTTCTGAAACTTACACTCAAATCTGGGAAATAAAATGGATACAGGAAACAGTTAACAAAAAGGAATCTAGAATTATTGGTTGAGACAAGTGTTTCAGGCATTCAACAAATGAGGTGATCAGAGAGAGCCAGAGTTATTAGAGAAATCTTTGCAAAAGATGAGTCTTGATTTTTTTTTTTTTTTGAGACAGAGCCTCAATCACCCTGGATAGAGTGCTGTGGCATCACAGCTCATAGCAACCTCCAATTCCTGGGCTCAAGCGAGTCTCTTGCCTCCGCCTCCCAAGTAGCTGGGACTACAGGCACCCGCCACAACGCCCGGCCATTTTTTGGTTGCAGCTGTCATTGTTGTTTGGCAGGCCTGGGCTGGATTCAAACCCGTCAGCTCAGGTGTGCGTGGCTGACGCTTTAGCCCGTTGAGCCACAGGCGTCGAGCCAAGTCTTGATTTCTTAATTAAAGGCTAGGAAAAAGTTGGGGAGAAATGAGAATGACATTGGTACTTCATTTTTCTTTTCTTTTTTTTTGAGACAGTCTCACTTAGTTACACTGGGTAGGGTGCTGTGGCATTATAGCTCACAGCAACCTCAAACTCTTGGGCTCAAGCTAATCCTCCTGCCTCAGCTTCCCAAATAGCTGGGACCACAGGTACATTCCACACCACCCAGATTTTTTTTAGAGACAGGATCTTGCTTGGCTCTGGCTGGTCTCGAACTCCTGAGCTCAAGCAATCCACCCGCCTTGGCCTCCCAAAGTACTAGGAATACACTTGAGCCACCGTGCCCAGCTTTGGTACTTCATTTTTCTATGTGAGAATCTCACTCTCCTGTATCTTGTACTGATCTCTCATTCTACTGAAGGTACTTGTTTTGGGTCCAGTTCAGTTAGGTACACTTAGATAGGTAGATGCTCATTTGTATGAGTATGATGAGCCTGCTGAAGGTTTGTGTTGAATTATAAATGCCTCAGTGGCTTGAGATTTGAAAGTCTCCTTGGTTAGTGTTATTCTCTAAGAAGACAGCCTGGCATAAACCAGAGTATTTGCCCTGCCCTGGAGACTAGACTTCTGATGGAAGTAATAAAAGCTACTTGCCATGGGCTGACTCCCAACTGTTTTCCTATTTTCTCTGAAGTAATAACATTGATTTATTAAAACTCATAAACCCAGTTTGAGTGCTTGACAGCAGTTCTGTTTTTATGTGCTTAATAGCATTTTCTGGAATTGCAGTTTGTCTTCTAACTTGGGTCTAAATTTGTCAAAATCACCTCAGTTAAATATTGACGAGTTTTATTGAAAGGTCTCTATGCATTAAGGAACAGGTGCCTGCTTATGACAAGAATGATAACTTATAAACGTGTTTTTCCTTTCAAAGGCTGATTTTAGTAAATTTTTCCCCTACAGTTTAAGCTACATAGATAGTATTCAGTGAGCAGGTGTCATATATACCCCATATTATTTTCCAGGTGCTTGAATAGGAATTCAGAGTGTAGTCTCCCAACAGAACCGAGGAATGTTGGTCCCATCTGAATTATAAAATGGTAAAATAAAGGGGGTTTTAACAAGCAGTTAAATAATCAGTGATTTAAAAGAGGAACTTAAAATAGGTAGTCTTTCAGGGCATCTTTGATACATAGCCGATTTCTTTGATTTTCTATCTTTGTAATTGTGGGCATTGGGCTTTGGAGATCTTAGAATTGACCCAGTTGATGGGAAAATTGGAGGGTGTATCTCTCTCTCTTTTCTTGGAAGTGTTTTCATTGCTGGCCTGAGATTAATTGCACATTAAAAGATCATTGAAAAATTTATCTGTGCCATTAAAAAAAATGAAATCCAGCTCGTTATACACCTTGTTATTAGTGGCTTTTTAAAAACACTGTCAGAAAATGCATGTCCTCTTTTAAGGTTTGTATCTAAATTTGAAGTGCGATTAAGATTGCTCTTCAGTGATCTTTTTGCTAAACAAGCAACAGATACATGTGTGGATGTTGTTGTTTCTGTGTATTACACTCTCACTGGTGAAGAGGTAAGTTTTCTCTCAGATTCTCCTCTGCTTCCATTCCAGTGGTTCTGACTACAGTGATCAAATGATCTTTTCATCCTGGCGTGTCTCAGTGTTTGATTCAGTACAACACAGGCACTCTTTATCTAAGAGAGTGCAGATATGATAAGTCAGCAGAAGTTTATCGAACACCTTTTCTGTACAGGGGATATTTGCTAAGAAAAATGAAACATATTATCTGCCTTCTAAGAGGATACTGTCCAGCTGGGTCAATAGGATAAATACATTAAAAAAAAATTTACTAAACTACCCTTTGCTATTCAAAGTATGGCCCTTGGATCAATAGCATTGGCATCAACCAGGAGCTTTTTGAATTACAGAATCTTAGGCCCACCTCACACCTACTGATTATAATTTGCATTTGAACAAGATCCCAGGGTGACTCATAATCGTATTAAATTTTAGATGCACTGAACTAAAGGATATGTTGATTAGTGCTAAAGGTGTGGCAGTAACACCAACTACCATCACTTACTGAACTATATGTTAGGTGTACTAGCTTTTTACAAATCCCATTTACTCTTTACTGTAGCAATGTAGTGGTACAGAAGTTTACAAGAGTTAGAGCTGGACATGGGCTAGAGTGGGATTGGGAGGCTTTGTGGAAGAAGCAAGATTTGGGGCAGTGCCTGTGGCTCATGGGGTAGGGCGCTGGCCCATATACCGAAGGTGGCGGGTTCAAGCCCAGCCTCAGCTGAACTACAAAACAGAAAAATGGCTGGGCGTTGTGGCGGGCGCCTGTAGTCCCAGCTACTCGGGAGGCTGAGGCGGGAGAATCACCTAAACCCCGGAGTTGGAGGTTGCTGTGAGCTGTGTGACGCCACGGCACTCTACCAAGGGCAATAAAGTGAGACTCTGTCTCTACAAAAAAAAAAAAAAAAAAAAGAAGCAAGATTTGAAGTGAACGTTGAAGAATTTGAATCAAAAGAGATGGATTTGGCTCAATCCAGACTGTGGATAACATAAGGAAAGCACAGTGGTAGAAAGAGGGAGACAACAAAGAGGCTGGATTGATACATTATCTAAGCAGCACCTGTTTCCATTCTTTTCTAGCCAGCCTTTGGGCATTTCATTAAGAATAGGTGAATTCAGAGTACAGTAGTGGGATTGGACCGATGCTAGTGAATGGCTCTAGAAACATTTGGATTGGAGCTTGGGAGAAAGCACAAATGAGGTTTAAGGTTTCTGCTAAATGTTTTATCTATGTGTCTTATTTATGACTAATACACTGATTCTGTAGAATTTCATTGTTCATAGTAGCAATAGCTTATACTTTTAGGATATTAGAGCTGGAAGATCATCTGAGTTACTTTATCAGTGGGGAAATCTTGATCCAAAGTGACTTGTTGAAAGTTACTCAGCTAGTTAATGGCAAAATCAGAACCAGAATCTAGAACTTCAGTATCTGCTAAGTTTTTTTTCCCCCACTATACTGCAATATCCCTCCATGTTTACTTTCTTTCTGCCTTCCTGACTTATCTTTTTCCATCCCTTACTTTCTCAAGTAAGGCGGGGGCTTTTGTTCTTATACAGCATTTAAACTTGAAGGTTTAATGATCTGAAACTGAATGATCAGTCATCTAGCCCAGAGAAAGAAAATGATTTTCCCAAGGTCCAGAAAGTGAGTGAAGGAATGGGGACTAGAACTCACATCTGCCTCAAACTCATTTCTTTCTACTCTTTTCTTTTAATTTCTTCTTTTTTTTAAAATTTCTTTCTACTCTTAAGTCAATCTTTGAGATTTCTCAAACTTAATCCTTTTTCTCCTTAAAAATGCCATTTGTGTCTGCTTCTTTTAAAGACTGATCTTGGAGCTGTTAATAAATGCTTGAAAAAGAACCAGGAGAGCACAACATACTATTAGATACACCAGCAATTAATCACACTATATCTTATTTGTGTTATTGTTATTTTAGCATAGGCCATTCTAAAATTATTGAAGATTCTTGGAGACTTACTTATAAAAATGCAGTAAACTAATAAAGTAGACCTGTGCAATGATGCTGACTTTTCTTTCAGGAACTCATTTTTACCTTATTTCCCCTGTCTACCTAAGATTGTTTATTGTCTTTCTGTACCCAAGTTCAGATCTGTGGTAGCATTAGACTCTATAGTATCTTTCTAAGCAAAAAGGAATGGAGGCTTAAATAGAAAGTTTTGCAGAAGTTCACACTTTGCCCTCAGATTTACAGAACAATTTTATTTGGGATATGGTGCAGTTGAGAACCTGACACAAGTCATGTGTTGGGGATATAAGAATGACTTGAGTACAGGCCTTATTTATTGGGATCTTTCAGTCCAATGGGAGAGGACAGGCATTTAAACAGGATTTTAATACAGTATGGTAGTTATTATGCATAGGATGTTATGGGAACACAGAAATGAGTTATCCTTGGGAATGAAGATGTGGGTAGAAATATTTCATAAAAATGTGCCACCAGCTAAAGCACTTTGCGTCTTTGGACTTTTGTTTTTCTAAAATCCATCAAAAGAGAGGATTGAGAGGCTCTATGATTTTTTTCTGTGTGGTAATTCCTATACAGTTTTGGAAGAGGAGACATGTCAATAAATGATTAAACATTTCCTGGCACAAAAAGTTCACCTTTGAGTATTCTCCATTCACTACCTTCTCTTTAACAGTTTTGCTGTCATGTGGTATCCTGGAAAAAAAGGGCTAATTCTGCAATGGCTTCTGTGTGTGTTTCCTTATCAACTATGGGAACTGGGAACTTGGAGTTAAATTCCTGTCTCCTGATAAGTACATATGTTGAATTGTTGCAAATGGCATTTTATTTTTTGATTGCTGCCATGTGTACAGTGCTATACAGTTTTTACCACATATTCATACCCCTCATCTCATTTTGTCTTCACAATGACTGAACAGTAGGTAGACTATCTACTTCATAAATGGACTCAGAAAAGTCATCACTTGCCTAAGATTAAGCTGTTAAGATGAAGTGTTTGGACCTGAACCCACACTGATTGATTTGCCAAAAAAGCCAGATTGTCCAGCAGAAAAATCAGGTGATGATTTTTTTTTAAAAACGGTGTTTCACTTATAAAAGTATTTACATGATTCATTTAAATAGTAAGTGACTCACTGCTTTTGAAATTAGTCAATTTACAAAAACTTGGTATAGACAAGTTTTCCAGGATTGTAACCACTGCATGGAGTGAAGTTGTGGTTAAATGCAGGGGCCTCAGAATGGAGAGTCGTGAGTTGTATCTTTTTTTCTTTCTCTTTTTTTTTTTTTAAAGTGTTTCATGGCACTCCCACATGTATATGCATCTAAGTCTTGTGAGACCTAGTGGCTGGGCACAGTGGCTCACTCTTGTAATCCTAGCACTCTGGGAGGCCAAGGTGCGTGGATTGCCTGAGCTCAGGAGCTGGACACCAGCTTGAATAAGACCGAGACTCTTGTCTCTACTAAAAATAGAAAAACTAGAAAAATAAAAAACCCCATCGTGGTGGGCACCTGTAGTCCCAGCTGCTTGAGAGGCTGAGGCAAGAGAATCGCTTGAGTCCCAGCTACTTGGGAGACTGAGGCAAGAAGATTGCTTGAGCTTTGAGGTTGCTGTGAGCTATGATGACGTGGTGCTCTACCCAGGGTGCTAGAGTGAGACTCTGCCTAAATAGCAATAAATAAATAAATAAAATTGACAAAAAATTTATTTTTTTATTTTATTATTTTGAGACAGAGCCTCAAGCTGTCACCCTGGATAGAGTGCTGTGGCATCACAGTTCACAGCAACCTCCAACTCCTGGGCTCAAGCGAGTCTCTTGCCTTCGCCTCCCAAGTAGCTGGGACTACAGGCGCCCGCCACAACACCCGCCCATTTTTTGGTTGCAGCCATCATTGTTTGGTGGGCCCGGGCTGGATTCGAACCCGCCTGCTCAGGGGTACGTGGCTCGCGCCTTAGCCTGTTGAGCCACAGGCGTTTCTGAAAATGTTACCAATTCATATGAAATTGTAAAGGAAATTAAGGTTATATTGTCACCCTACTGTTTCTTCCCCTCATTTCAGCAACATAAAAAAATGTGAAGATACAGGCTTGAGATACGGCTCTACCATAACCTTATGACCTCAGAGTTACGTAATCGCCCTGAACCTTCCTTCACCTCCACATTTGACAAATTTTCTTTTGGGGCTTACTAATTGCACTTTTTCTAGGTTCTGGAATAACACAGACAAAAGTTAGTTTTCTTATCTGTAAAGTGGAGATAACAATATGTACAAAAACATGAACTTGTCCTCGGAAAAAGTACTACATAGCTCATTGTTGAACATCACCATGGCTACCTTCCGAATGCTCCTGTTAGGAAGCTGTGTGCAGACGCCAGCACTAGTCTGCCCTTCAGAGCAGTTTTGGGATTCTCTTTCTGGAATGGCCATCCTAACTGCCATCATATTACCCTTGATGTGTGGGATAGCATCAAAATGTCTTTCAGTATTTCCTTTATCTCTGGGTAAAGAAAAAAGTTGTTGTGGGCCAGATCAGATGAATAGTGGTGTTCCAATGTGGTAATTTATTTACTGGCTAAAAACTCCCGCACAGGCAGTGCCATGTGAGCTGAAGTATTGTCGTGATGCAAAAACCACACCTTTCTCGTGCCAAGATTTTTAGTTAAGATTTCTCCTCTTTCTCTATCGATGTTTACTTGGTTTGCCATGCTTCTCACAGTCAGCTGATGATTATAACACACAATTTGATTAATTTTTGCAATGTTTTCATCAGTTCTGCTCCCTGTTGGCAACCCTGACATCTCTTCATCAGTGATACTTAATCTCCCCTCAGGAAAATGTTTAATCCCTTTGTACACTGCCATTTTCTTCATGGCATTATCCCCATAAATTTGGACTAACATATCCCTGATTTGATTTCAGTCTTAACAAGTTTAACAAGAAATTTAATGTTTGTTCATTGCTCTAATTTAAGCTCTGACATTCTCACAACAGCACACAAAAACACAACAGTAATGAATGCCACTCAGCAAGACACTGTCACATGTCAACACAAACACAGCTGTGAGACACCGATATGCCAAGGCGCTGCCAGTGTAAGCACAAGGGGGCAAGTTCACAAACTTAATTGTCAGGCCTTGGAAATCTCATACCACTGTTGGGACAATTAAATAAGGTACTGAAAAAACATTTTGTTAAAGCTAAAGACCCATACTAGTAGTTACTGTTGCATCCTTCCTTCTTTCAGCTGCCAGTGCCTGACCTACCTAGGTCCCTTTTTTTGAGTTTCCGAAACCTTATTGTGCAAGTGATTGTTTATTTTGTACACTTTGGGAATGGAGAAACTTTTTTCTTTTTTTGAGACAGAGTCTCAAGCTGTCACCCTGAGTAGAGTGCCTTGGCATCTACTAAGGGGAATGTTCTCTGGATATGGCAAGACAGGATTCACTTCAGAAAAATGGCTTCTTGAGAGGCAAGTGTCAATATAAGGTAAGTAAGAGACGGACTGTCCTTAGTTTGATTCCATGGGCCTTTGCTCTGCCCAGAGTGCATTCCTCTTATTGCGATACTCCCATTTTGGACCACCCAAGCTGCTTGTTTCTTTCTCTTTAGTGAAAAAGTTCCTTTGGGTGTTTGCTTTGCCTACCCTTATCAAAGTTTTGTGTGCCTTTTTCCACATAGGTTTTCTGGTCTTCTGATTTTTTCAGCTGAAAGGTGAGAGTGTGGGGGATTGGTTTAACTTGGTGATCTCTAAGGGGTTCTCAAAACTATCATAAACAATATATTTGTTTTCTTGAAAAGAAAACAGCTTTAATTATTGTAAACAGTAGTGTAGTAAAACAGAATTTTGGAGAGGCAAGATAGCATTGTGACTGATAAGTGTTGAAAGCACACTGTGGGACTTCCCAATCTGACTCTGCTCCCTCCTGCAGCCCTGCCTCTCTCTCTCTCTCTTTTTTTTTTTTTGAGACAGAGTCTCATTGCGTTGCCCTTGGTAGAGTGCTGTGGCATCACAGCTCACAGCAACCTAACTCTTAATTGATTCTCTTGCCTCAGCCTCCCAAGTAGCTGGGACTACAGGTAACTGCCACAACACCCGGCTATTTTTTTGTTGCAGTTGTTGTTTAGCTGGCCTAGGTTGGGTTTGAACCCATCAGCCTTGGTGCATGTGGCTGGTGCTGTAACCACTGTGCTACAGGCACCAAGCCAGCCATGCCTGTCTTTAATTCCCTGCCCACTCTGATACAGCCATAACAGTCTACTTAGAGCTAACAGAATGTGCCATGTCCCTGTCTTTATACAACTCCTAGAATAAATAAAGGCTTTTCTTCTCCAGGATAATTCCAGGTAAGCTTCAAGATTCAACTCAGTTGTTGACTCTTCTAGTGTCAGGACTGGACTTAATCCTTGCTTAAAATCGTTCAGTTCATGTTAGAAACCACACTACACTTGCTCACCTCTCATAGCAATTAACCCCCTCTACACACATACTCAGGTTACACCAGTCTGTCTTCGGCATCGTCCACCTTCAACAACACTGAGATATTTTTGACGGCAGTGACTATAACTTTTACTGCAATATCTCCAGCATTTGTTAGGACAAAGAAAGTCGTCAGTAATTATTTGTTGAACTAATCAATGACTCGTGAAAAAAAAAACTATGAACATCCCAAAGATGAGCAAAAGCAACTCTTTAATTTCCAGTAAATATAAACAAGCAACAGCTGCATTAACTGAAAAGACTAGTCAACAAGAGGTGGTATATATAAAATGTTTTTTGTAAACTACAAAGTGCTATAACAGTATATTAATTATACTACAAAGTGCTATAACAGTATATTAATTATTGTTGCTAGATTAGTTTCCTACCTCCTCTTTAGTGTGAGGCTTATGTTGTGGCTGCTTCCCCCACCATCTAATTCATCTAATTCTTCTCTTTATGAAGAACAGCTGTCGTACCCTCTGCTGCTTCTCTCTCAGCCTAGGCATGGAGCTGTCTGTATTTGCCAGAGCCTTTCTCAAATTTTAGGGCATTGTTTCTTGTTATCTAGGACCATTCTTCCGTTGCAGTCTTCCCAAGCACAACTATAATCCCTTTTCCAGGGTATATACCTTTTATCTATTTCTCTGTCCCAGAGACTAGCAACTTTATTCGGTAATCTCAGCTTGATTTAATCCTGTACAAAGACTCAGGCTTTGTGGGAAGAGATTGAGATCCCCTTTTTCTATCATAGAGTTGAATCCTTGGAAGGCCCCAATATCAGTAATGGCAACATAGCCCCAAACTATGTTTCTTTTATACCTGTAGGTTCCAGTGATACAGGTGAGTCCTTTCTTTCTTGGACTTCGTAATGCACCTGTAACTCTTATGAATATACTTCCCTATTCTGCTCCTATCTGTCCTGATGAATAGCTAATGGTATGATTTAAGTTCTACAGAGTCCTATGTTCACTGACATTTTAACTATTGGGTAAAGATTGGTGAATTAATCAGCAAAACTAATAACTACAGTGTGTTAGTTGCCACAAAGGTATGAAACCAGTGAAATACTTGGAATCAGATAATTATAGAAGAAATGCTTTCAGTTTTGAGAATTCACACAGAATCTCAAGGAAGAAAAAATTAGAGTAGTAGAAAAAGCATTACAATACTCAAAACTTCTGGATTTAAGTCTATACTCCGCCAATTAACTTTTTGTGTCCCTGTGTGCAATTTAACTCTTTAAGCCTCAGGTTCTATTTCAGACGTTGAGCATATAGGCTAAATCGTCTACCTTCAGGGGCCTTGTAAAAAAAAAAAAGTGATTTCTGAGGGTTGGATTGTTTGACACTATAAAGAGTTGTTCATAGAAGGAAGAAAAAAAAAAAAAACAACCACTGTGGACTGCAGAAGTGAGAAAATGTTTCACAGAAAGTGCAGATCTGAGCTGGGCTTTGAAGGGTGAGTGGGATTTAGATTAGTGAGGAGTCATTTCAGTTAAAAGGAAGAGAGAGCAAAAGCATAACAGTAATGAGTAAGATGTATGCAGAGCCGACTTACGCTCTTTGGCATAAAGGTTTCAGTGCAGGGAAAAGAGGGAGAGTAGTTTGGAAAAGCGAGTGGGAGAAATGATACGCATATTGAGCATCTCCTACATGACAGGCAGGCACTGTCCTGAGTAGGTTATGAAAGAGGTCGCTATTAGTAACCTAATCTTACAAGGGAGGAAAATAAAACAGTGAATCCAGGACTTGAACCCAGGGGGTCCAGCGCCAGGACCTGTGCTCCTGACCGTGATGCTCTGTAGTCACGAGGTCACAATGTCTATATTTCTCTTTGCCTTGGTGTTTTTTCCCTCAATGACACAGACACTTTTTTTTTTTTGCAGTTTTTGGCTAGGGCTGGGTTTGAACCCTCCAGCATATGGGCTAGCGCCCTACTCCCTTGAGCCACAGGCGCCGCCTGACACAGACACTTTTCTGACCTTGAGTAATTTCTTATTCTTTCCAAGCTTCAGTTTATTCATCTATAGGGAGGAGACAGTATACCTCATAGGGCACTTATGAGAATCAGTTGAAATAAACTTAAAAAATGTCTAACAACATGACTGGCATATGAGAGATGTTCAATAAATGTGTCACCATGACAAGCAGATTTTTACAACAGCTTTAAGACAACAGCTTACCACATGAGTAAGTCAAGTAAAATCATTTGCGGATAGGTTTTCATGACACTAAAAAATAATTTTGAAAAATAGAACAGACCTAGATGAATATTCCTGCATTTTGATTGGAGTAGTTTGTTGCACAAAGTTTAGAAAACACTGATTGCCAATGTTTTGAAACAGTCTCCGGGGAAGATGCTTTCGAGCTGCTTTATTTGTGGAAACCTTGTACTTTGAGCACTATCACTTACCTGTCTCATTTAATCCTCCACACAGTAGTGACTGTGGTGCAGTAATTAATATTATTCTCATCTTACATATGAAAGAATTAAAATCTGAGGAGGTTAAGATGATTGCCCAAGCTCAAGTAGGCAGAAAGTGATAAGAGTCAGAATTAGAACCTAGGTTTATGGGTTCTGTGGATTGGAGAAGTCAGGAAATGTTTCATAAAAGGATTAGATCTGAGCTGGGCTTTGAAGAATGAGTGGGATTTAGATTATTCAGGAGGGAGAGGGACGCTGAGGCAAGAAAATCGCCTAAGCCCAGGAGTTGGAGATTGCTGTGAGCTGTGTGACGCCACGGCACTCTCCCGAGGGCGATAAAGTGAGACTTTGTCTCTACAAAAAAAAAAAAACAAAAACAAAAAAAAGGAAGAGAAAGAGCACAAGCATAGTGACAGTAATGAGTAAGATGGGTATAGAGCAGATTTAGGCCAAGTGGCATAAAATTTTCAGGGCAGGGAAAAGAGGGAAAGAAGTGTGAATAATCAGGTGACTTTGGATACTGTATGTGAATATTTCTGTAGGTTTCCTAGACTAAGTGTTGGGTTACCATAGAGCTAGGTGGTTAGCTAATCCAGTTAGAAACTTGTGAGCAAAAGTATCAATCTCGTAGCCATTTGGAAGACCTCCTTGGTTTCTAAGGGCGGTTAGTGTAATGGTGCCAGCTTGGGATGCTTTTGTAGAAACTGCTAGATTCTGACACAGAAAGTCAGTGAATGGTGCCATGGAAGGTGGGTGACAGGATGAGACTGGTTTAATTCAGGCAGTACAAATTGTTCCTCTTCCCTGATTCTCAGTGTCCTCGTCCTTAAACTTGGAGTGACAGCACTTGCTCTACTTTCTGGGTGGGATGGTGTCTATAGAACAGTGTTGCAAACTGTAACTCAACACATTTCAATATGTAGGGGCTAGAACTGCAGCAGCAGGTGGGATTGGGAGTAGGTATGAGGGAGAATTCCCCATTTAATTTCCTTTCAAGTATCGTCTTGGGTGGTTTTCTAGTTATTAGAAGTAAGAATTTAGGGGAGGAGGTAGGTTTTCCCCAGTGTGGAGGCTGTGAATTTTGCTTTCTAACTGCCTTTTTGCTGCCTTTTCCTACTGGTGCTTCTTATTCTCTGACCATGGACAATGTGTCTTATGATCTAAGTCCTATTCCAGAGATGAACATGTTTTCTGAAACAGAAATGGGACATGAAGTCCTATTTTCTAGGGCAAGAAATAGTCTGGGAGATTTTTGGATGCTGAGAAAAATTTGGTGGTTGGAGACTATGAGACTGAAAACTTGAAATCAGCAGGTTCTTGGGACATGATGGGCAAATTGTTGTTGGGGCACTACTATTTCCTAGCCCTTAGTTTTCTGCAGGCTGAGCTAGTCTTAGCTCAACTGTGAGCTGTTAATGGTTATTGGCTATCTCTTTTCAAATTTTTGCATTTTGATAGAAGGTACTGAAAAATAGAAAAGCTTCTCAACACTAAGCCCTGAATAGTGGAATTTCAGCATTAAGGTTGGGAAAAAGAGAATCATTTTTTATTGCCACCTACCCACATAAAACGTCTACTCTTTGAAAGAATAAACCATCAGTTGACTTGGCAAAGTGGGATGAGACTAATTTTTCTGCAGCCTCCAGATGACTTATGCAATTAGGTTTGGTTGAAAAAATGCACTCAACTTAATGTGACCCTTGGAAGGAAATTGTAGCATTTGTGATTCTGCAATAAGGTCATATAGTTAAGTAAAACTTTACAATTTGTTATGTACTTTGACTCCCATGTGTCAGCTCATTTAATTGTCACCTTGATCTTTTGAAATACATTGCTATAACTTCCAGCTTACATTAGGAAAGCAAGCTAAGAGATGGTGATTTGCTTAAAGTCCTAACACCAAAATAGGTAAAGCTGTGTCCAAACTGAAGACTCTTCTAACTCTGGATCCTTTTCTGCTTGGTCACTGCCCCCTTTTCTCTGTGCGGCTGAACTCCTTTCTGAGCTCTGCATTAGTCAATTGATGATGCTTTTGCTTAGAAGCACCAGGGATAGATTTTTAAAAAATCGCTTAAGCTGGAAAGAGCCTGTATGGTTAGTGACAGGTGTTGCGTGGGATGGTTGGAAAATAACTTAAAGATTGTCTCCTTTCCCTATGTGTTTTGTTAATGCTTATAATACTTCTATGACTTAGAGTCCTTCTGGTGCCTCTGGTATATTTCAGACTGATTTTTAAGTTGCTGGGAAAGAGGATTTTCACTCCAGAGCTCAATTCTTATAAAGCTTCTTATTTCTCTTTGTACCTGGAAATTTATTTCTCAGCCAGAGCTCATGATGACATCAGACTTAAATTCCTACTAAAAAGACTGTTCTCTGTTAATCTGTTTTTTTTTCTGCCCCCCCTTTTTTTTTCTGTATAGTTCCTCTTGTTACACCCTACTGCCTTCCTGTTTTCCCAGTTAATTCCAGCCGTAGTTATATGGAAGGATCTGGGAGTCAAAGCAATGAGTTTTAGGGTAGGGAAAGGATATGAAACTCCTGTACTTTCTAACTCAGAGTGTTCCCTGAAAATCTTGGAGTTTCCTACTGCCTTAGTGACTCCCCATGGAGTCGCTTTTCCCCAGATTCTTTAGGAACAAAAGTTTGGGCAGCAGCTTTGAAGGAAGAAAGACTCCCCAGAGATTCTTCAGTGGTCTGGTTTGGGTTTTCCTATAGTTAGAGATTAGAAACCAGCCCACAAAGATAAGCCTTTTGTTGTTTTTAATGATACACCTTCTTTCCTCTTTTTGACAGTTTTTATTTTTAGGTCTTCCCCTGTATTTCATTCATTCTGTTATGAATTATTCTGTAGGAACTGGTGTTGTGGTACTGAGCATAAGGGATATTGTCCTGTCTTCACAGAACTTACAGTTTAGTGGGGAAGATGAGCAATTAAACAAGCAATGTAATAAAGTGTGATTTATTGTTATATCAACATGATTAAAGGAGGTTTTAAATAGAAAATGTTCTCTCATAATTTCACCATAGCAATATAGCAGCTGCTTCCACATTTTTCCACATTCTCGTCCAATGTTTGTCCATATACAAACATATTTTTGCATAATTGTGATTGTAATCTAGCTATAGTTTCATTTTTTTACTTATAAAGCAATTTTGACATATTCCTTCATAGTCTGTCTTGTATTTTTTCACTGCTGATGTCCCATAATTTCTTCAGTTATATTCCTATTAGAGAACTGTGTTGACTTGCAGTCTTCACCATTATTAGGTAGAACAACCACAGACATTCTCGGTTTTCAGAAGAACTCCTTGATCAAAAGATTATTATGACATGTATCACTTTTGATAATGTCACTATATTGGAATATCCATAAACTATTTCATAAAAAATTTTTTCAATTTATAGTCCATCAACCATTCTTACCTTATTTTTCTAGCACATGGTATTATCTTTTTTTTTTTTTTTTTTTGAGACAGAGTTTCACTTTCTTGCCCTCAATAGAGTGCTGTGGCATCACAGCTCACAGCAACCTCAAGCTCTTAGGCTTTAAGTGATTCTCCTGACTCAGCCTTCCAAGTAGCTGGGGCTACAGGTGCCCGCCACAACGCCTGGCTATTTTTTGGTCATAGTTGTCATTATTGTTTGACAGGCTCAGGTTGGATTCGAACCCATCAGCTCCAGTGTATGTGGCTGGCTCCCTAGCCACTGAGCTATAGGAGCTGAGCTCGTATTATCTTTTTAAGTGTGTGTGTGTGTGATTTTTTTCTTTTAGACAGAGTCTCATTATGTCACCCTTAGTAGAGTGCTGTGGTGTCACAGCTCATAGCAACCTCAAACTCTTGGGCTTAAGCGATTCTCTTGCCTCAGCCTCCCGAGTACCTGGGTCTATAGGCACCCACCACCAACGCCTGGCTAGTTTTTGGTCATAGTTGTCATTATTGTTTAGCAGGCCTGGACTGGGTTCGAACCCACCAGCTCCAGTGTATGTGGCTGGCATCCTAGCCACTGAGCTACAGGCACTGAGACTATCTTTTTAAGTGTTAATAATATAAAGCAGTATTTGATTATTTGACTGTTTCAAAATGTATTTGTGTGAATACAAGTAAGGTTGTTATGTTTTCTCCAATGTTTGTTTAAAAATATGTGAAACATAGTAGGGCTGAGTACATTTGATACTTTTTCTTCCATTCTTGAGATACTTTGCTATGAAGAATATGTTCTAGCTCCATCCATGTAAACATGAAAGAGGTAAAGTTTCCATCTTTCCTTCAGTCTGCATAATATTCCATGGTGTACATATACCGCAATTTATTAATCCGTTTATGGGTTGATGGGCACTTGGGCTTCTTCCATGACTTAGCAATTATGAATTGGGCTGAAATAAACATTCTGGTACAAATATCTTTATTATGTGATTTTTGGTCTTCTGGATATATACCTCATAGAGGACTTGTAGGACCAAATGGCCCGTCTATTTTTAGATCCCTAAGTGTTCATATGAAAGCTGTAACCCAATTATAGCCCAAAATGAAGGGGAAAGGGGAGAGGGAGGGGAGGGGAGGGGGGAGGATGAGTGGAGGGAGGGTAATCGGTGGGACCACACCTATGGTGCGTCTTACAAGGGTCCATGTGAAATTTACTAAGTATAGAATATAAATGACAACACAATAAGAGAATGCGGCGAAGGCTATGTTAACCAGTTTGATGAAAATATTTCAAATTGTATATCAAACCAGCACATTGTACCCCATGATTGCTTTAATGTACACAGCTATGATTTAATAAAAAAAAAAAGAAAGAAGAAAAATATGTGAAGCATCAGTTCTTATCTTTTGGCAGTTTACTCGATTTATTTACTTGGTAGTTTGATTGTGAACAGGATATGTATTGCCAATGATGAAGAATGGATGGCAGTAGCTATAATATCTTCTTAGGTATTGTTCTAACTTGGCAAAAAGTACTTGTGATTGTAGAGTCAAGAATCCAATTCTTTAAGCTGAAATTCAGTGCTATGTGGAGGACTGACACCTGTGGGGTCTACAGTAGGCTGTGAGTTGCCTCAGGGCAAAAGCCATGTTTTATTCTTTCTGCCAGCATTTAGCAGTCTGGCTGATCCTCTCCAAAAATTGTTGGCAGAATATCAAGTTCTTGGGGCACTGGGTAGTTTTGTTCTCCAAATATCACTTTCCTTTCTTTTTACATTGCTTAAAATTTCACCAGTGAAATTTCATTCTTAGGTTCTTAAAGACTTTCTAATCTTGGAAGCCTCTAGGAAATTATTAATAGCTATAGAAGGATAAATGTCTCAGGTGACATACTGGCAATTATAACCACAATATGAGAGTAACACCCTGCAAGGGTGGGATGTAAAATACACACCCAATGGTGGAGAGGTGGAAATTGGGCAAGAGAGATGTTCACAAGAGTAGTAGGGAGCTATCATATTAGCAATAAACTTTGTTTATCTCCACGAATCCCAGGAACACGAGAACTGGAAAGTAATCTGGGTGTGTATTCAGCCTTGGTGTCCTTATGTACAAGTGTAGATGAGAATGCCTCACTTCTCAGTGTTATTGTGAGACTTAATTGAAATTAAGAAGGTTATGAAAGTGCTCTGTAAACCACTATTTTGACTTCCTTCACCATATGTTAATTTTGCCTGACTTTGAGCTTTATATAAACTGGATCTCACAGTATAAACTCTTCTGCATCTGGCTTCTTTTGTTTGACATTTTGTCCATGAGATTCATCTGTTTTTCTTGTGTATAGCCTTAGTTTATTCTTTTTCCTTGCTGATTTGTAGTGCATTGTATGAATGTATCACAATTTGTTTATCCATTCTGTTGATGAATACTTAATTTGTTCTCAGTTAGGGGCTATCATGAGTAATGGTGCTGTGAACAATTCTTGTATATGTCTTTTGGTGAATATAAACTCTTATTTCTGTTGGGTATGTACCCGGGAGTGGAATTTGCTGGGTTAAAGGGCGCATGTATTTTCAGCTTTAGTAGATACTACCAAACAGTTTTGCAGAGTGACTGCCCCAGTTTACACTCCCACCAGCAGTAAATGAGAATTCCTCACCAACCTTGTGCGTTCATCAGCTCAGGCTCTGCAACAAAGACGTTAGACTGGTTGGCTTACACAGCAGAGGTTTATTTCTCACAGTTCTTGAGAGAGGCTGGAAGTCTTAAGATCAGGGTGCCAGCACGATTGGATTCTGGTAAGGGCCCTCTTTATGGCTTGTCAACAGCTCCTTGCTATGCCCTTATGTGGTGGAGAGAGACAGATGTGATCTCTTCCTTCACCTGCTTATAAGGACACCAGTCCCATTATGGGGACTCTACTTTCACGACCTCATCTAAACTAATGCCCAAAGGCTCCACTCCAAATATCATCACAATTTGGGGATTAGGCTTTTAACATATGGATTTGAGAAAGACACAAACACTGAGTCCACAGCAACTTGTTATTGTCGATATTTTAAATTTAAAGGCTTTTATGTTATAAGACGCTTTAACAGAGAGCCCTGTGACTAACAATAAAGGAAGGAAGGGACTACTGTTCATTGAATGCCTGCTAGCTATCAGATACTGCCCAGGTGCTTTTCCTTATGCTGTCTTGTTTAATTAAGGTAATATATAAATTGTGAGACTGGTGTCATTTTCTGGCCAGTAGTTAATTTTATAGGCCAGAAGACTAAGACTATAAGTAGTCGGGTAGCTTGTGCCTGCCATTCAGAATCCAACCTGGATCTGTTTCAATTTAAATCAGTCACATCACATAGAAACTGCAGTTGTGTTTGGTTTTTATGTGTTTGGTTTTTTGTTTTTGTTTTGGTGGATGGAAGGAGCAAGCTCTTCCTGATGACCCTGAAAGGCCCATCACGTAAGTGATGCCCTTCAGAGACACAGTGCTTCACTGGCCCTGCAGAGACAGCAGCCTCCTGGCCAGGCACCTCCCCTCACCCGTACCCTCTCCATTTCTCCACAGGATCTTTAGAAGCCAGTCATTAAGGCTGCCTAAAGGTGGATATTACACGGGTGCATCCTGTGCTCCAGCTGGCAAGCTGACGGAGGAAGCTCTTGTTGATTTTGAAGACTAGCCAAGCCTCTTATTTCTTTCACTGGTTTTCTCCATGTAGCTATTTTTCCCCCACCAAGAATAGGAAGACAGGCATGACGTGTGATACAAAGAGCTTAGGGGGCAGGAGATGTAGGTTCTAGCCCTGTAATTAAATTGTTGAATGACCCTGAAAACCACATGGCCCTTTTCTGGGCCTAGGTTTCCTCATTCATAAAAAGAGGGTGTTAGATTAGAGTCAGTGGTTGCATGGGCGGT
Organism: Perodicticus potto; assembly: GCA_963574655.1. Taxonomy (NCBI): domain Eukaryota; kingdom Metazoa; phylum Chordata; class Mammalia; order Primates; family Lorisidae; genus Perodicticus; species Perodicticus potto. The sequence goes on from CAUYRH010026099.1 coordinate 56,419, forward strand.
CCTCAGAGCCCACTGTGGGGAGACCCAAAGGGAAGTATTTTGGATCCTCTTTTTTCAGGCAAAACTGAAATTCAGCAAAATTTTTACCCTTGACATTTTCTTTATATAAACCCAAGGCCTTTATGCTACCCTCTGACTGCCATGGGGGAAATAGAAGGGGTACAATTAATTTGCCTGGGATAGAAGGTTGGGAAAGGGTTAACAAAAGAGGAGGCATCTGAGCTGGACTTACAGAAGAGTAGAACTTCAGTAGGTGAAATAGATTGTGGGAATGGGGAGGAATGAGGCATGAGGGTATGAAAACACATTGCTCTTTTGGAAATACTGTGTTCTTGGTGTGGATATTGTGTATGATGAAAAGGAAAGTGAAAGTAGAGTATTAGGAGATGAGGTTGGGATGGTCACTGGGCTGCTTTGTGAAGGGACTTGAATGTTACGGTGGTGGGGACTTAATGAAGAATTATTTGAATAGCACTGCCTAATGAATTTTGAACTTCTGTAGACTCAGGACCCCTGATATGACAATGCTCACAAACTCATTAGTGATTATGATTAGAAACAAGTATGGGTGACTTGGGATCTACACTAATTTCTTCTTCTTTGGCTCAGGGTGTTGGATATATGTGTAATGCTCGTATAAAAGGGAAGGGGAGGGGGGCAGCCGTCCCCCACTCCTCTGCCCAGTGATGGGCAATGGGTCTCACACTGTGATAAACTCAGTGATATCTTTGTCATTTAAACTCATCATCAGAGATGGAAGTGACAAGATTGTAATGTTTCCTCTTGTGTGAAAAATTAGAGTTGGCCTCGTGGCTCAGCTTTCCTAGCTCTTCCCCATAAAGGATCTCCTCATTCCGTCCCTGGAAACATGTGTTTATTTGTAGTGCATTCCATTTGTGGTAATTAGAGCAGCATGCCTTTTCATTCTGCTGTCAAACACCCATCTCCCTGCCTAGAGAGCTTCAGAGCCTAATATAATGAGCCCATGAATTACATTAGGTTGGAAATCAGGTTCCCAATTAAACACATATGAAAGATGTCTCAACCATTTGACTCCTTTTTATCATTTGTCATCTTGAAATGTTCCAAGATCCCATGAGATTCCCACTCTGGTTGAGGAAAAGTTTCAAATTGGGGCACAGTGCCTGGTCAGTGGGGGTGGGTGTCAGCTTCATCCATTGTACAAAACAGGCGTGAACTGACGTTGAAGAGTTGCTGTGACCAGGTACTTATAATTATCTCATTGAATCCTTATGCCTTCAAAAAGGTATTATCTCCATTTTACATATGAGCAGATGGTTAAGTAACTTTTCACAAGTTGCATATAGCTAAAAAGTGGTGAATGAGCATTTAAATTTTTGTCTGAATTAAAAACTCACTTTTATTTTAATTCATGCCTCTGAGAGCAAAATAATTTGTGCTCTTCTGTAGCATTTTCGTAGCTCAGTGGAAACAAGTGTAGGAGAATTCTTTAGGTGTCAATGTCAGAAAAGGGGTTTTAGAGAATCAACAATTAATCAGGCGAGTAACCTTCATGAGTATACAGAAGAAAGACTTGCAAGTAATTGTAGTACTTTCTTAACTTTGAGAATGAAACAGACAATGCCCTGACCAGTGGTAAGTTTAGATAATTTCCAGGTGTGAGGTAGAATAGGGTACAGAGATATGTACCTGGGGCTTTTTCTCCCAAATTGAGATTTTATTTGCATATCATAAAATTCACCCTTTAAAGTATACAATTCATTGGTTTCAGTATATGCACAAGGTTATATAACCATCACCATTATCTAATTCTAGAACATCTTCATCTCCCCCAAAAGAAATCACATAGCCATTAGCTGTCACTTCCCACTTCCCCTTTCCCCAGGCAACCACTAATGCACTCTCGGTCTCTATATACATATTTGCTACCTACTCTAAACATCTCATATGAATAGAACCATATGATATGTGGCCTTTTGGTATCGCAATCTAGGTTCTTTACCTTAGCATAAAATTTTAAACTTTAAAATATTTAAGATTAATCCACATTGTAGATGTATCAACTACTTCGTTTCTTTTTATAGAATTTTATTTCTTTTCATACAATATTCCATTGTCTAGATGTGCTGCATTTTACTTATCCATTCATCAACTGATAGAGATAGGGTTGTTTTTACTTCTGTAAGGATATTGTGTGCAAGTTGTTGTGTGAACGTATGTTTCCAGTTCTCTCAGGTATATACCTAAGAATGGAATTTCTAGGTCATATAGCAACTCTATATTTAACTTTCTGGGATACTACCAGGCTGTTTTCCTAAGTGACTGCACCATTTTACATTCTCACTAGAAATTTATGATGGTTCCATTTTCTTCACAGCCTCAATGATACCGTGACAATTGTCTGGTTTTTTGATTATAGCGATCCCAGTGTTTATGAAGTGGCATCTTATTATGGCATCTTTAGTGGATATCTGCATAGTATTTTTCCCAGCATTATTTGTTGGGGACTTTTTTTCTCATTGAATTGTCTTGACACCCTTGTCAAAAATCAGTTCACCTTAGAATTATAGGTTTATTTCAAAATTTCAGTTCTATTTCACTGATCCAGTGGATCGCAATGATCCATTTTTAGCTAATATCAATATCATACTGTCTTCATTACTGTAACTTTGTATAATAGTAAGTTTCAAAATTGGACAATGTAATTCATCTAATTTTGTTGTTTTTTAAGTTTTTGTTTTTCTATTCTGAGTCCTTCAGATTTCTATATGGATCTTAGGATCAGCTTGTCAATTTCTGCAAAAAAGGCAGCTGGAATTTTGATAAGGATTATTTTGAATCTATAGATTAATTTGGAGATTATCAGAATCTATTAAATCTTCCAATCCATGAACACAGATGTTTTTTCATTTATTTTGATAAGCTTTAATTTCTTCAGCAATGTTTTTAGTGTAAAAATCTTATACTTCTTTTAAAAATTTCAGTCTCTTGCTGGGGGCAGTGGCTCATGCCTATGACACTAGCACTCTGGGAGGCTGAGGCAAGTGGATTGCCTGAGCTCAGGAGTTTGAGACCAGCCTGAGCAAGAAGAAGACCCCTATCTCTAAAAACAAAAAAGCCAGGTGGTGTTGTAGGTGCCTGTAGTCCCAGCTACCAGGGAGGCTGAAGCAAGAGAATCACTTGAGCTCAAGAGTTTGAGGTTGCTGTGAGCTGTGACACCACAGTACTCTACCAAGGGCAACAAGACTCTGTCTCAAAAAAAAAAAAAAAAAAAAAGTAAAAATTTCATTCCCAATGATTTTATTCTTTTTGATGGAGTTATTTTCTTAATTTTATTTTTGGATGTATTTTTAAATATATTTTTAATCATCTGTGTAGTACAGAACTACAACTGTTGTTGTGTATTGATTGTATAGCCTGCAACCTTGCCAAATTCATGTATTAGCTCTATTTAATAGTGTAGTCTGTGTGTGTGTTGTGTGCATGTGTGGGTGTGTGTCTATTCCTTAGAATTTTCTATCAAGATCATATCATCTGTAAATAGGGGCAATTTTATGTCCTCCTTTCCAATTTGGATGACTTACGTTTCTTTCTCCTGCCTAATTGGCTTGAGTAGGACTCTTATTATAGTGTTGAGTAGAAATAGAGTAGATGTCCTTGTTTTATTCTTGATCTTTGGGGAAAGCTTTTGGTCTTTCACTATTATAGTATAATGTAATGTTAATTGTGTTTTTTTCCATGGATTCCCTTTATTGGATTGAGGAAGTTTCCTTCAATTTCTAGGTTACTGAGTTTTTTTATGATGAAAAGTTGTTAGATTTTGGCAGTGCGTTGTCTGTGTCTATTGAGATGTTTATGTGGTTTTTGTCTTTTGTAATACTAATATAATATATTATATTGACTTGTGTTCATACATTGAGCCAACCTTGCATTCCTGAAGTAAATATCACTTAGACATGGCATATAATCCTTTATCTATTGCTAGGTTTGGTTTGTTAGCCTTTTGTTTATAGCTGGAGATTTCTAAAAAATGTGCTTAATAGGTTTTTTGACATTATGCAGAAGGAAATGGAAGGTGCCTTGTATTATTTCACTAATATGTATTTCATATGTTATCTTATTCAAACTCTACTAACTTTGTGATAGGTTGAGGTCACTTAATCTTCTACTCTGTAGTAGGGGATGTTTTCCCTATCTTGCAGATGAGAAAATAAGGGAGCAGGAATTTTTTTTTGGTCATTTAGCACTTATCCTCTCTTAATAGGGTTCAATGCTGTAAGGAGAAGAAGTAAGACAGAGCCAAGTAAAGCAGTGGATTTTTTTTGAAGATGTGTCATGAATTATTTCTGATAAAGCTAGCTTTATCTACAACTGGTTCTATTGTAGATATGATCATAGGCTAGAGATCCTGTATTAGGTCAGGGGTTGAGGACAGGGAAGAAGAAATTCAGCTTTTTCCTAATTGTATCACTACACTTTTATTGAATTCAGATAAGATCAGACCTTAATCCATAAGTCAGAGCCTCTTGAAGTATTTCCTGGCTTTAAGTATTTGCAGTAGTTGATGGCCTAGTGTGAATGACATGCAAGCTGTACAGTGAGGTCTGGGCTGTAGCAATGGCCCACTTTATTCAAGTGCGCATTGGTATTGAGGGAACCCAGAATACTCATTGAATGCTTAGTAATAGTAAAGCATAGAGTGGTTAGGTATAAAGTACACTAAGTTGGTGATTTGGGAAATTCTGTCCATGTCAGAGGAGGGAGATGCTGTGAGTGTTCTGCAGCTGGATTATCATGACCTGCAATTTGGTGAGGATTCAGCTTGCCAAAGATGATTGGAATTTGATGAGAGATGAGCTGGCAATTTGTAGTTACAGATAGAAAAAGCAAAATATCTTAAAATTATTCTTGGGCGGTGCCTGTGGCTCAAAGGAGTAGGGTGCTGGCCCCATATGCCGGAGGTGGCGGGTTCAAACCCAGTCTCAGCCAAAAACTGCAAAAAAAAAAAAAAAATTCTCTAAGAAATAAGCAGCTTTCCAGAAAGTGGATTTTGGAGTGGAAATAGGAGGCAGGAACTCTTGGAATTAATAAGTTAATTTAGTTCTGATGAATAGGGGAGAAGAACAGTAAACCAAATGTTTTGCATATTTCTTTTTTAATTTTTTTTATTAAGTCACATGAATACATTTATGCCTTTGTGGGATTCAATGTGTTGATTATTTGTGCAAATTAGAGTGCTTCCATCTTACTAATTAACATATCTTTCACCTCATTTACTTAATCACAGTGTTAAGACATTTGTGTTCTATACTTGACAGATTTGACTTGTACCCTTGCAATATGCTCCATAAGTGTAGTCCCACCATTAACCTTCCTTCTGATGGAAGCCAGGGCAAGGCAAAGGGTCTGGTAGAGAGTTTCAGTGGTATTGGCAAATTCTATTTCTTAAAGTGAGTAATAGGTCCATGGGTGTTCTTCTTATTCCAAGGTTTTATAACTTCCATATACATCACATTTAGAAAATATATCCAGTATTTAATTCAAAAAAGAAGGGGATAAAAGAAAAATGGAGGGATAAAGGAAGAAAATCAAGCTCCAGAAAAGAGCTAATGTGTTAGTGATGGAAAGACCAGGCAGCCTTTGCTTAATGTAGGTTGTATTACAGTCATCTTGCCTATTTGGCATTATTAGGGAAATATGTGCTTCTCTGTTCTCTTCTATAACTTATAACTGAGAGGTAATTTCTTAGAACTGGAACTTGGGAAAAGGAGGAAAGATGGAGCTTTGAAACAGATTTTGTTTCTCCTTCTTGGAGAAGAAAGTGGTGGGTGTTGGAGTGGGAGCTTATGTGTCCAGGCATCAAACTTGGCAGACAACTCCTTCAGAGCAGATGGAGTGAGGATTTCATTGCCTGACAGACTGACTCAGACCTGCCTCCCTGCAGCCAGCCACTACTGGGTATGGCTTGAATCTCTGTCAAAAGCAGCAGGATCATGGGATCACTCCTATTCTAGCAGTGGCAGACTCTAACCTTCCCGGAGGTGTTCCTGTAAGGAGATGATGCGTTTGACCACAGTTGTTTGCGGGGATGGTGGCTTTGGTGAAATGGGAATTTCTTAGGCTGAAGTGTTTTTGCAGAGGCTGTATGACTCCCTCAATCCATGTCATTTTAGAGAGGATTTTTTTTATATCGGATTGTAGCTTGCTTTTCTGCCCTGAGATTATGAAAAAGGTGAAATGGAAGCTTCTATACAATCCAGTGGATGGTTTAGTGAGGTCAGCACAGGAAAAAAACTCTGGGAAAGGCTTAAAATTATTCTCTAAGAAGTAAGCAGCTTTCCAGAAACTACAGAGCTTGCTGCCAGTCACGATTTTAGCAACCAGTGAAGATGAGTGTATTTTGGATTAGAGCCACAGCCTTTTAGTTCGTGTCTTTGCCTTTAGTTTCTCCCCTGCCAATCTAGGCTGCAAAAGCTGCCAGGCTTTTTCCCCCTAAAATCCTGCTTTCATTGTGGCACTTTCCATTCAGGTACCTCTGGTAGCTGCTGTTCCTGCATCAAGTTTATGCTTGCTGTCTAGCTCTGCAATTTGTTATATATGGCCTTATGTCTTATCTTCCTCCACAGCATCCACTGTCTGCACCTGACAGGCTCGTTTTCTCCGTCCTTCCAGACACAGTTTCATTTCCACCTATATCTTTTGCTCAAAACATTCCTTTTCCTCTGGCTAAATCCTCCCTGTCCATAAGACTTAGCTCAGGTCTTCCTCAAGCTAGCATTAATCACTGTCTTCTCTGCTCTATCAGACATGCATAGTAATTTCTGAATAATTTAGTGGCAAACTGTTTTGAGTTAGTGTTGGACTATAAGCCTTTTGAAGTTATGGAACATGTTTCCTTCGCTTACCTGCCCATGGAATTTAAGATGGTGCCTGGCACATATTAGTACATTTTGTCAAATAACTAAAAATTGAAAGTTTTATAAATAAAAACTGGTATTTGTAGATCCTTTTAGAGTCACAAATTGATTTTACATTTATTATGTTTCTTAATAGTCCACCAAGTTCTGTGATATCTTCATTTAAAGATGAAGAAATTGATTCTTAAAGAGTTGAAATAATTTGTGCAAGGTGTCTCAATTGGTAAGTGACACAGTAGACAGGACTGGAGTCCAAATTTGGGGTCTGTTGAAAATGGTGACTTACCTTGGGTTATCTTGAAATCCTAGTTTTCTGTAAGGGATTCATAGCTACTATTTTTCAATACCATGGAAATATCCTAGAAGCTCAATGATAAGGCAATGTGTTCCTGTGAACTAGACAGTTTTAAGAGACTGAGAATGTTTCCGATGCAAGTGGATCTAAAGAAGGAAGGTTTAGGGGGCTGAAGAATGTCCTTCCCCCCATCTCCCCACCCCCTACCAAATTTGGGTCCACTGAGGACCTCAGAATGTAACTTATTTGGAAATAGGGTTTTTGAGAGGAACTCATGCTAGACGTAAGGTATAACCTAACCAATGGCTGGTGTCCTTACAAGGAGAAGAGAGGACACAGAGGAGAAGGCTGTGTGGAGATGGAGGCGGAGATTGCATTTCCACACCCACAAGCCAGGGAAAGGCCATGATTGCTGCTGCCACCAGAAGCTGGAAGAATTAAGGAACCTTTAAGCCCCAACAGCCTTTGGAGGGAACAAAGCCCTACCAACACCTTAATTTTAGACTTCTGGCCTCTACAACTCTGAGAAAAAATTTCATTAAAAGAAGTCATTTGTTTTAAGCCACCAAATTTGTGGTAATTTGTTACTGTAGCCTCAGGATACCAATGTAGAAGGGAAGAAAAATGAATGTTTACTAAGAGGTCTCCTAAATACCAGGCATGTTCTTTCTAGGCACTTAATATGTTATTTTACTTTATCTTCCAACAACCTATGTGGGTGGGATTGTTTATCCATATTTTACAGGTCAGAAAGATAAGACTGAGAAAGATAAAATAGAAATCTTGTGTTTTAAGTATTCTCTCATTTTGTTTTCAGCTGTAAACTTCATTCCTCTGTCTATTGCTTGAAGAATTTATTAAGTGGCCCCATGAGTGACTGGGAATTAAATTGTGATGGTCTATCCCTACTGGATTGGTTAAAGATGTGCAAAGTGGATTTGTCAAAGGAGGACCAGAAGTCTCCTTTCCTTTGGGGGAGGCGTTCACCGTCTATCTTCCCCCACATTTTTACCTGATCATCACTCCCATGTATTCACATCTCCTTAACGTAACTTTCCTAGACTTCTCTTTACCTAATATTTTTAGTTTCTCCTTTTCTCTCTCTATTGTGTGAAACCCTATAACGGTTTAGCTGCTTAAGTTTTATTGCACGGACTGCAGTCTTTCATTATGTGATTTTGCTTTGTCATTTTTTCCCAGGTATATCATCAGTCTCTTGAGGATAGAAATTTCATCTTATTCATTTGTCTATCTTCCATAGTACCTACCAGGAGTAGGGGCTGTTAAGACCCTCATAGTAGCCCACTTTCCAGGTTCCAGTGCCAATCTTTAGAAGGCAGAGTTCATCTTCAGTTTCTTCCTATCTTCCTTTTTAGTGATGTCATTTATCCTTCAAGGTTATACCCCATACTACCCTCAGTCACCTGTCCTCTGACTGTTACTTGAGTCTGTTCAGAAGTGATTGCTGGGCTGTGCACAGTGGCTCACACCTGTAATCCTAGCACTCTGGGAGCCTAAAGTGGATGGATTGCTTGAGCTCACCGGTTTGAGACTAGCCTGAGCCAGAGTGAGACCTTCTCTCTAAACAAAGTAGCTGGGCATTGTGGGTCTCCAGCTATTTGGGAGACTTATGTGAGAGAATTGCTTGAGCCTAAGAGATAGAGGTTACTGTGAGCTATGACGCCATGGCACTCTATCAAGGGCAATAAAGTGAGAATCTGTCTCAAAAAAAAAAAAGTGATTGCTTTGCTGTATTCCATATCACTTTATAAGAGATCTATCATAATTCTTTCACCATGGCCTACAATCATGTTCAGTGTCTGCTTCCCCAAACTGCAGACTCCCTAGAAAGAAAGGTTCTTCTTGCTCAGTTTTATTCCCTAAACGCCAAGCTTTTTGCTTACATTTATCAAAGTTGGTTGAGTGAGTAAATTAAAGATGTTTTTCTTCCTAGGATACCTATGTTTTCTAAGAAAAGTTGTAGACCAGAAGTCCTTCCAAATCTAATTAAATTTAATGTAGAATTAAAAAATATATTGACAAGAAATGAGACAGAGGTGTGGATTGGGAGCCTTTTGATGCCCCTAATATTTGACCTTATAGGTTACCCTCTATTTTGTATAGCTGGTCCTACCAGCTGTAGATGAGAAGTAGATCCTATGGCCAAGGTCATATTGAATGGTGATGCTGAAACTCTCCATTTAGAGAAGGATTATTTCCTGGAGAGTTTTGTGAAGATGTCTTTTCATGAAAATAGCTTTTAAGAAGCAAAGAAAAACATCTGTTTCAGATAATTCAAGGTTTAGAGCTGATTAAGATCCTCTTTAATTATTTGTTCTTCCAGGGGAGTAGCATAGTATAATAGAAAGAACACTTGACTGGTAGTCACAATGCAAGTTCTGTTCCCAGATCTGACTCTAATTAGTTATGTCATTATACTGCACTTTTGTTGTTTCTTTTTCCTCCCTGTAACTATTTCCCATTTTTGTACCCAGGGTCCAGAGTTTCCTCTGAGGAGCTATCTTCTCCCTAGAACTCTGGCCTTTGAACAGAGTTTTGGACAGAGCTCTTTTCATTCTTGGCTCCAGGGATAAAGACACGCGACACATATCTTGCTAATTAGAGTTTTACATTTTTCTGATCGTAGAGATTGGTTTAGGGATGTGCATCAATCTCAGTGTGGATCTGCAATTCTGACTTTCGATCAAATTTTTAGAGAAGAGGTGGTGTATTTTTTCACATTGGACACAGATATAATATAAGGCTGGGGTCCTCAGGAGAATTACTACCTGAGAGCAAAGTCAAAATGGAGATGAAGGGTAATCAGGTACTTTGAACTTTTAAAATTTATTGAAATCAAAACTTAGGCTTTTGATTTCCACAAATATGTGGGATAGTAAGTTATTCTTTTGGCCTGGTTTATACTTGTGTGTGTACAAGTCCCAACTCAATAAGTGACTTTTAGACAAGTTTTTCTGAGCCTTTATACTCACCTTTAAAATGAGTGCCATGGGAGCATTAGGTGGTGGAGGATTTACTTCTCTCTTGATACTTGTTTGAAGTAAACTAGATCTTTTTAAATCCGAATATTCCAGATTTGTGGTGAAAATGTTCTTGGTGCTACTGATTGTCATTGTGTTTCTGTAGAGGTAACTCTGACCATTGATATTTCAATAGCTCTATAAAATTGTAGTGCTGTCACCAGTTCTGTAAACTGTGCCAAATTTTTAGTCTCTCTGAACTATCGTTTCCTTTCTTAGGATTTTGATGCTGGTAGCTGTCTTATTCAACTTACAAAGTTAAATGGTGAGATAAAATCAGAAGAGCCATAAGAAGTATGAATGTCTCTGAGGGAGAAGAAGAAAAAGCAATAAATATGGAAAATCTATTTGAGAGAATAATAGCGGAAAATTTCCTTATTATGGCTACAGGTTTAGATATCTAGATACAAGACAGTCATCAAACACCTGGAAGATTCGTAGCAAATAAGACATCATCAAGACATAAACTTATCAGCCTGATCAAAGTCAAAGTGAAGGACAAAAGGACAAAATCCTACAAGCTATGAGATGAAAGCACCAAGTTACTTACAAAGGAAAACCCATCAGACTTAACAAAAGACCTCTCAGCAGAGACCTCTCATGTCAGAAGGGATTGGAGGGGTGATCCCATTTTTTAGTCTTCTTAAGTAGAATAACTGCCAGCCAAGAATTTTGTATCTTACAAAACTAAGTTTCATAAATGAAAGAGAAGTAAAGTCTTTCCCAGGCAAGCATGCACTAAGGGAATTTGCTGCTGCTAGACATACCATAGATATGAAATGCTTAAAAATGCTGTACTCATAAAAAAGAACCAACTATTGACACCAATCAATGTAAAAACACCTGAAAGTTAAAGCTCACAACCCTTACAAAATGGTAACACAAGGAAGAAAACAAAGCAAATAGATATCATTCAACATGATGAACAGAACAGTGCATCACATATTAATATTAACATTGAACATAAATAGTTTTACTGTTCCTTTTAAAAGATATGGACTAGATAAATGGATGAAAAAGCACACTCCATGTATCTGCTGTGACCAAGAAACCCATCGAACTTGCAAGGATGCTCATAGACTTAAGGTAAAATGATGGGAAAAAATAATGTGCATGAATTGGAGACCCAAAGCAAGCAAGAGTAGTTATTCTGATATTAGATAAAACAACTTTAAATTAACAATGGCTAAATAAAAAAAGACAGTCATTATATAATAATAATGGGGACAGTTCAGCAAGAAGATATAACAATCGTAAATACATACGCACCTCACACAGGACTTCCCAGATTCATAAATACAATACTACTACATCTCAGAAAAATAAACAGCATCACCATAATTGCTATGGACTTCAACACTCCACTGACAAAACTGATCATCAAGGCAGAAGATCAACAAAGAACCAGTAGACTTAAAACAGGACTCCATAACAAATGGACCTAGTAGGAATCTACAGAACATTCTACACAAACATTGCAGAATATACATTCTTCTTATCAGCACATGGGGCATTTTCCAAGGTAGATTATATGTTAGCTCACAAAACAAGTCTCAACTAATTCAGAAAAATCGAAATCGTTCCTTTTATCTTCTCAAATAATGGTGGAATAAAACTAGAAATCAACTCCAAGAGGAACTCTAATCTACACAAAGTCAAGGAAATTAGGCAACTAGCTGCTGAATGATCCTTGAGTCAATGATGAAATTAAGAGGGAAATCAAAAGATTGTACAAATTTAATGACAGTTATGTGTCTAAAATCTTATAGCAAAAGCAGTGTTAAGAGCGAAATGCATAGCCTTAAATTTTTACATCAAAAAGACAGAAAGATCACAAATTAACAGCTAATATCAAATCTCAAGGAACTAGAAAACAAAGATCAACCCAAACCCAAAGGTAGCAGAATAAAAGTAATAAAGCTCAGAGCAGAACTAAACAAAAGGGAAATAAGCAAACAAAGAAAGAAAGAACTTACCAAGGATCAATGAAATAAAAAGTTCTTTGGAAAAATGAACAAAATTCATAGGCTTCTAGTTAGATTATCCAGAAATAGAAGAGAGAGGGCCCAAGCAAGCTCAGTCACAAATGAAAAGAAGACATTACAACTGATACCACAGGAATACAAAATATCATTTCTGAATACTTCAGAAATCTCCATGTACACAAACTAGAAAATGTAGAGGAAATGGATAAATTCATGGAAACACACAATCTCCTCAACCTGAATCAGGAAGAAATGAAAATCCTGAATAGACTGGTAATGAACAGTGAGATTTAAGTAGTAATAAAAAAATCCACCAACAGAAAATCCTCAGATCAGATGAATGCACAGCAGAATTCTATCAACCTACACAAAAGGAATGGTGCTTATGCTGCAGAAATGTTTCCATAACATCAAGAATGGGGGAAGGGTCATCCTCCCTACCTCATTTTGTGAATTCCGTGTCACCTTGATACCAAAGCCAGAAAAGATACCATACCATTGACAAAAAAGAAAATTATAGATCAAAACCCGTATGAATATAGATGCAAAAATCCTCAACAAAATATTAGCAGACTGAATTCAACAGCATATCAAAAAGAATTTACCCCAGGGATGCAGGGATGATTTAACATAATGAAAATCAGTAAATGTGATTCAGCTCATAAAAAGAAGCAAAAACAAAGACCATGTGATCATCTTAATAGATGCAAAGAATTCGGTAAAATCCAGCACCCTTTCTTGATAAAAACTTTCAACTAACTAGAAGGAACTTCCCTCAAAATTTTATAAGTCATTTATGACAAATGCACAGCCAACATCATACCAAATGGGGAAAAGTTGAAAGCATCCCTCCTAAGAACTGGAACAAGACAAGGGTGCCCACTGTTGCCATTTCTATTCAACATAGTACTGGAAGTCCTACCTAGACTAATCAGGCAAGAGAAAGAGAAATAAGGGGTATCCATATCTGGAAGGAGGAGGTCAAGCTATGTCTGTTTACTGATGATATGATCTTATATCTAGATAACTCTAAAAGACTCCACCAAAAGACCCCTAGAATTGATAAATAAACTCAACTAAATCTTAGGTTATAAAATCAGTGTACACAAATCAGTAGCATTTCTATGTTCTAAAAATAGTCAAGCTGAGAGTCAGATCAAGGTCTCAGTACCATTTATAATAACTACAAAGAAAATTACCTAGGAAAATACTCAACTGAGGAGGTAAAAGATCTCTACAAGGAGAACTATAAAACACTGATTGAAAAAAATCATAGATGACACAAACAAATGAGAATACACCCTACACTCATGGATTAGTAGAATCAACATTACTAAAATGGCCATATTGCCCAAAGTGATTTACAGATTCAGTGAAATCCTCATTAAAATACTAATATCATATTTCACAGATCTAGAAAAAATAATTCTGTGTTTCATTTGGAACCGAAAAAGAGCCTGCATAGCCAAAGCAATTTTAAGCAAAAAGGACAAATCTGGAGGCATCATCACATTACCTCAGATTATACTACAAGACTATTATAACCAAAATGGCATAGTACTGGTATAAAAGTAGAGACATAAACCAATGCAACAGAATAGAGGACTTAGAAATAAAATCTACCTACAACCTACTGATCTTCAACAGAGCAGACACCAACGTACCCTAGGGAAAGGAAGGCCTAATTAATAAATGGTCCTGGAAAAATTGGATAGCCACATGTAGAAGAATAAAACAGGATCCACAATCTCTAACCATCTACAAAAATCAAGATGGATGAAAGACTTGACTGTAAGGAATGAAACTATAAAGATTCTAGAAGAAAACAGGAAAAACTCTTCTAGACATTGGTCTAGGCAAAGAATTTTTGACTAAGATCTGAAAGGCAAATACAACAATAACAAAAATAAATAAATAAGACTTAATTAAATTAAAAACCTTTTGTACAGCATAGGAAATAATCATCAGTATAAATAGACAACCTATAGAATATAAGAAAATATTTAGAAAACTGTACATCTAACAAAGGGCTAATAACCAGACTCTACAAAGAACTCAAGTCTGCAAAAAATAAAATAAAATAATAGAATAAAAAAATAAAAAGTGGGCAAAAATCTTAAGCAGAAGCTTTTCAAAAGAAGATAGAAAAATGACCAACAAACATATGAAAAAAATGCTCATCATCACCAATCATTAGGGAAATGCAAATTAAAACCGCAATGAGATACCACCTTACCCCAGTCAGAATGGCCATTGTTAGAAGTCAAAAACCAATAGATTCTGGCATGGATGAAGGGAGAAAGGAATGCTTATATACTGCTGGTAGAACTGCACATTTACACATCTGCAACCTGTGGGAAACAGTATGGAGGTTCCTCAAAGAAATAAATGTACACTTAACATTTGATCTAGCAATCTCACCACAAGATAGCTACCTAATGGAAAAGAATTCATTTTATTAAAAAGACACCTGCACTTGACTTTTTATTACAGCACAATTCACAGTCACAAAGATGTGGAATCAACCCAAGGCCATCATCTGAAGAGTGAATAAAGAAAATGTACACACACACACACACCATGAGTACTACTCAGCCATAAAAAGGAATGCAATTATGTCCTTTGCGGCAACTTGTATGGAACTGGAGACCATTATCCTAAGTGTAGTATCTTAGGAATGGAAAAGGAAATACCTCATGTTCCCTCCCTCCCTCTCTCCTTTTCTCCCTCTCTCTTCTTTTTCTTTTCTTTCTTTTTTTTTTTTATCTTGGTGCCCCAGGCTAGAGTGGCATGGCATCAACCTAGCTCACAGCAACCTCAAAATATTGGGCTCAAGTGATCCTCCTGCTTCAGCCTCCTGAATAGCTGGGACTACAGGTAGCCATAATGCCCAGCTAATTTTTTCTATTTTTAGTAGATACAGGGTCTCACTCTTTCTCAGGCTGATCTCGAACTTCTGAGTTCAAGCAATCCTCTCACCTTGGCCTCCCAGAGTGCTAGGATTACAGGTGTGAGCCACTGTACCTATCCTACCACATATACTCTCTAATAAGTGGGAGGTGAACAGTGGGCACACATGGGCACAAAGAGATGTAAAGGACATTGGAAACCAAGATGGGGAGAGGGTGGGAAGGCGGGAGTGGTTCAAAATTAACCTGTCAGGTTCAATGAACACTATTCTGGTAATGGGCACACTAAATGATCTTCCTTGAGCATTATACAAGGTATTCGTGTAACAAAAACATTTATATTTGGGAAAATAATTCTGAGCAACTCTTTCAGAGGAAATAACTAGAATAATGTGTATGAAGATATCTGGAATCTGATAAAGATAGAATTTTAATTAGAATGGCCAAATAAGAAGAGTCCTTTTATCTGGGGTCATGGTCATTTAGTTTTATAAAAGTGTGTGGAAGCACTATTTCTAGAGGAGCAATTGGCACCCCTTTTAATTATAAGTCAACATGGTAGTGGTTCTTGCTGTGAACTGTAGCACATTCCTACTATTGGGGAATATGAAAAAAGATCTTTAGTACAGGTTTTCTATATTTTATTGTGCTCTATGGCATTGGGTTTATAGAATTCATGGGACTTCAGAGCTGAGAAAGATAATAATATAGAAAATATTGACTAATTGTGTGCTATACACTGTGTTAACCTCTTTACATATTTTATTTAATTTTCATAATTCCCCAAGAAGTGGGTACAATTTTCATCTGTATTATACAAATGAGAAAACTGAAGATTAGAGAGGTTAAGAAATGTACCCAAGACACACAGCTAAGACACAGTGGAGCTGGAATCATTTAAAAATCTGATTATGTGCCTTAAAGATAATGTGAACCAGAGGTTCTCATCCTGAGCTCTGGGGTCCTCTAATGATCTGGAGTAGTTGTCCCATAACTTTCAATCCAGAGTCATTCCACTGTACTACCACCAGGAGGCTGTAGGGTGGTGTACAATAAGGACGAGGTTTAACCGGGTTTACTGCATTTGTCTTTTTTCTTTTCTTTCTTTCTTACTTTTTTTTTTTTTAACTCCAATGACTGCTTAATGACTGAGATGTGATTATAATAAATGAGAACTGTCATATTTTTAAGATTTTTCTGATGCAATAAAATGGAGTGGATAAAAGGTAAAATAGATAAATTGATTTGCCCTTTGTTGTAAGTAGAAATTTTGTTTGTAAAATGAGTTGAAATGAGATGCTGAGAATGAATGAGGTAAAGTGTATTCCAGTTGTTGAATAAGTAAAAGGCTCTGTTCTTTTTAAATTTGAAGAGATGATTTTTTGTCCTCAGGGGATTCCATTACTTAAACTACCATGACTACTGCTATCACTAATAAAAATTGTTGAATAGTACTTTACATTTTACAGAGTACTTTCACTTAAGTTATTATCCACAGACAGAATTAATCTTTTTGCCTTTTGCGTCCTCTGCACATACCCCACATTATACTAAATCCCTACCCTCCTGCAGTCTCCCAGAACAATATTCATGGTGAACTGATTTGTGGGCCCTGTGGTGCTAGAGTACTGCAATGCTGAGTGGTGGGGAGCTCAGGAACACCTCTCAGAAGCACAAAAGAGAACTATGTAGAATTTGAATCTGGTGGAGTTAAGATGACAAAAATTAAAATCAGTTATGCTTGGAGATAAAAATGAAGCTTGAATTTACAGCATCGTGTAGTGGGGGGAAAGCATGAGAGCAGGCCTGAATTTTAATAACTTCCTTCATTTATCAGACATTAATTTACTCTCAAAGCACCCTATAATTCTCCTTTATAGTATTTGTTGCAACTGTAATTAAATAATTATTTTTAGGCTTGGTGCCTATGGCTCAAGTGGCTAAGGCGCCAGCCACATACACCTGAGCTGGCAGGTTCGAATCCAGCCTGGGCCTGCCAAACAACAATGACGGCTGCAACCAAAAAATGGCCGGGTGTTGTGGCGGGCACCTGTGATCCCAGCTACTTGGGAGGTGGAGGCAGGGAGACTCGCTTGAGCCCAGGAATTGGAGGTTGCTGTGAGCTGTGATGCCATAGCACTCTAGCCAGGGGGACAGCTTGAGGCTCTGTCTCAAAAAAAAAAATTATTTTTAATTATTTATTTAATGATTATACTATTAGACGTAAGTTTAATTAGGAAAGTCAGTGTTGTCACAGTTATAATTTTTGTACAGTTTACATGCTCAGTAAATGTTTGTTGAGTGAATACATGAGTGACTGTCTGGCAAACTGAGTATGTGAATGGGGTGGAGGAATCAACTGAATCCAAAGTACTGGAGAATGTTTTACTTGAGGGTATTCAATTTAAGTCAAGGCCTGAAGGATGAATAGGAGTTGGCTAGGTAATAAGAAGAGTGACATTCTGGGCTAAATAACATGAAGCTTCAGAAAGGGAAAGAGCACAGTTAGTTTGAAAAAATACATTTCTATGTGAATGGAATGTGGGGGGGAAGAGCAGGATGAGATAATGCTGGAGTAGGCAGAGGTTAGATCATGCAGAGACTTATAGGTGTTGCTAAGGACTTTGCACTTTATTGTAATTCCATAGGAATAGGAAGCTGTGTAACAGTTTTGATGGAGGAAGCCCATGATTCATGGTACTTTTGAAATGACTGCTCTGGCTGCCATCTAGTGGACGCTGGATGGGAGGAGGGAAATAGTAGATTCAGCAAGTCACTAAAGGCTATTGCAGAAACCTAGGTGAGAGATGATGGTGGCTTAGACAAAGGTAGTGAAAGTGGAGTGAAGAGAAGTGGAATAATGTAAGAAATAGTTAATAAATCCTCAGGACTTAATGATTAATTGATGGGAAATGACAGCAAGGTATCAAAGTATGACAACCGGTTTCTGATCGCACAGCTGCGTGGATGGAGGGGCCATTTGCTGAAATGAAGAACACTGGAGTAGCCTGAAGGAACATATTTTAGGGGGAGATGATGAGTGTTGTCTTAGACATGTGTTTGGAAGTGGCTATGAAATCAGCAAGTAGAGGATGATTATGGGCAGTTGGGCATATGGGTTTGAACTTTAGGAAGGCATATAGGACTTCATGACTGTTCCATATCAGGACAGAAAGAACTACTTTATTTTTTCATGCATGGTATTTCATTATATATATTAGGATATTAATCATATGCCATAATTAACCTAAATAAAAGATAAATGATATGGAAAATGAAGAGGAATTAATAGTGTGAGTTTCCTTTAAGAGAGGGAGATGAGATCCAGCTTCCAGGTGGTTTTGGTCTTAGATAAGAGGAAGGCCACCTGATTCATTATTTTAACAGAAGGCTGGAGGAGAATATGGGTGAAGATACAGAAGGTTGCGTAGATTGGATGGTGGGAAGCTGAGGACGTACCCATCTGGTGGCTTCTATTTTCTCTGGTAAGTGGGAGGCTAGGTCATCTACTGAGGAGGAGGGATGATGATGGAAAGGGTACTATTTGAAGGGAATAACGTTCAAAATCATTATTGTCTTTTGACAGGATGCATACCTAGCTTCCTGAGAGTTGAAGGCCTCGTTGAGGTGACAGTCTGTTCTATTGCATTGTTGTTGTTATTTTTTGGCATTCTTTAGCAGCTTGGGGACACAGAAGTTGGGTACTTGAGCTCATCAAAGGTTTTTAAGTTTTTTATTAGATGGAGAGGATGAAAAACAAAGGAAGTTTAGGTTAATTGAAATACTAGATCATGGAATCTAAGTTGAAGAGTCAAGT
Organism: Perodicticus potto; assembly: GCA_963574655.1. Taxonomy (NCBI): domain Eukaryota; kingdom Metazoa; phylum Chordata; class Mammalia; order Primates; family Lorisidae; genus Perodicticus; species Perodicticus potto. The sequence continues at coordinate 75,365 of CAUYRH010026099.1, forward strand.
AATGGAGTGGGACAGTGATTCTCAAACTGTATATCAGAACCATTTGCAGGGTTTGTTAAAACAGAATTCGCTTTCATTTGTAAAACAGGAAAAAGTTCTAATGCCTTTCTCACTTGGCTATTGTAGGCATTAAGGAGGCAGCATGTGAATATTCTGTTTAGCATGATGAAAAAATTAACATACTTTTTGTAGGGGTGTCTGACCTGCAGCCTGCAAGCTGCATGCAGATTTTTTGAGGCCTATTTTGCTTATCTGTGGTGTCAGAAATTGAAAAAACAATGCATGGAACTTTTGTTGATCAGCTGTCATAAGTGTTTGTATATTTAATGTGTGGCCCAAGACAACTCTTAGTCTTCCAGTGCATGGCAGGAAAAAAAAAAAAGGTTGGACACCCCTAAGGCATTCAGATTAAGATGATTTAATAAATCAGTATTTAACCCTGGGTGTGAGAATACTTTGCTTTACTTGGTATCTGATTGTGAGAGCTTCTACAAGTTATATACTTTGTATATTGCAACCTTTTACTTCTGACTTACAGACAAATGCCCATTATTTGTCTCTGTTGTTTTGAGCATTTCCTATAACCTCAAATATAGTTCCTCTGTGCTATTTTAAAATGAGGCAATCCGTGTCTGTTATGTTTTACTTTCCCTAGGGGATATTGGAAATTTCTTTCCTTCTTCTTCTTTTTTTTTTTTTTTTATTTCTGAGACAGAGTCTGTCTTTGTTGCCCTGGCTAGAGTGCAGTGGCATCATAGCTTACTGCAACCTCCAACTCTTGAGCTCAAGCAGTCCTGCTTCAGGCTCTTAGGTAGCTGGGACTACAGGTGTGTGCAACCATGCATAGGTGTCTTTTCTGTTTTTTGGTAGTAATGGGGCTTACTCTTGCTGTGGCTACTCTGAAATTCCTGAGCTCAAGTAACCTTATTGCCTCAGTTCCCCAGAGTGCTAGGATTTGAGGTATGAGCCATTGCACCTGGCTTTATTTTATTATTATTTATTTATTTATTTATTTATTTTTGTAGAGACAGGGTCTCACTTTATCGCCCTGTGTAGAGTGCTGTCACACAGCTCACAGCAACCTCCAACTCCTGGGCGTAGGCGATTCTCTTGCCTCAGCCTCCTGAGTAGCTGGGACCACAGGCATCCGCCACAACACTCGGCTATTTTTTTTTGAGGTTGCAGTTTGTCTGGGGTCGGATTTGAACCCGCCACCCATGGTATATGGGGCCAGCGCCCTACCCACTGAGCTACAGGCACCACCCTGGCCTTATTTTTTTAAACTTGAAAATTCTTTGAATTCTTTGGAAACCTGTTAGCCTAATATAATGTCTATGTTTTAATTATAGAACCAAGTGATATACTACAAAAATGATGAGGATAGCTAACATCCATTGAACACCTATTATGTGCCAGGCATTGTGTACGTAGTGGATAAGACAACCTAAATTGTCTATTTATTTATTAAATGTTTTTATTAAATGTTTATTTAATAAACAATATTTATTAAATGTTTTTATTTTTTATTTATTTATTTTTTATTGTTGGGTATTCATTGAGGGTACAAAGAACCAGGTTACATTGATTGCTTGTGTTAGATATAATAGTATTCTGCCTCCAAAAGGTGATCCACCCCCTGTAACCCCTAAATGTTTTTAATATAGTATATCATTTAATCCTCTGAGAAATCTTATGAGGAATATACACTGTATTTCCTCCATTATAAAAATGTATAGTGAGGTGATGGTAATGTTAATTAGTTTGATTTAAGCATTTCACTTTGTATATCAAATCATATTGTATCCAACAAATGTATACAGTTATGATTTAATAAAAATTAAGAAACAAATAAAAATGTATAAATTGAGGCTATCGAAAGGTAAGTAATATGCCCAAGTCATGCAGCCAGTAAATTACAGCTGGGCTTAAATCTAAGTTTGTCCAGTTCCAGGCCCTTGCTCATCATTACTGTACTGGAATTGTAGTGTTTAATGCAGTAGTGATATGAGTACTTCTGGTCACTGTATCACTGGTTTATGAATTTTGCAGCCACGTGTAAACCCTAGTTCTGTGTAAAATGAAATGGTCATGGTTTTGTGAATATGCATGTGAGACATGGTGAAATTAGAAGCACTTGGGTTTTAGGAATAATCATGGACACACATCTTTCTCATTCATTGTCTAAATCTTTATTGAACACTTAAGGTCTGCCAGGCCATAGTGCTAGGTGTTTATAAGTCAGTCCGAATATGAACCAATTTAGTATAACTTTGGTAAATTTAACATTGGGTGTCAAAAGAGATGCAGAGATGAATTATGAAAAGAAGATGAGATTGAAAGTTGAGAGACCTGGTGCTAGTCTGGTATCAGAGTGCATAGATGGCTTGGGAGTTGCATAGGACATGGATAGTAAATTCCAATAAAGTAGATGGTGCATATTGAATGAAAACCATGGTTTGGAACTCATTTTCTTTTGAAGTCTTACAATATTTTCTGCTAGGACATTGTTTTCTTTTTTTCATTTCTATTTCACTGGGAGATACATTATGTTAGTGCCACATCTCTGCCTGAGTAGTTGACATTTGGAAACATGCTGACATCCAGAAGAGTGGAAGGGCAGAAACCTGCCAGAGAGAGATTCAGTACCTTGGAGAGCTCCAAGCAGCTGCTAGAACTGTGCAACACAAACCAGTTCCAACTATTCTTAGACTGTCATTGATTATAATTCCCTGAAAAAATCTTAGCGTTTGTCAGAGTCGATTCTTAAGTTACCCATTTCATTTAGTGTTGATTCCTTGACAGGGATGACTCTAGTTTGGAACAGTTTTACAGGTTTGTAGTTTAGAAGGATTACTGAAATCATCTCATCTAACTTTTCATTTTTAAACACAGAGAAAACAGACCTGGAAGTAGAATAGCAAAAGGATAAATGTTTTGTCACAGGCAGTACAACAAGTTGTTAGAAAAGTCTAGACCAAGGGTCCAAGTCTTTGGACTGGCAAGCCAGTGCTTAGTGCTTAACAATGGACCTACCTGTCTTTGATTCTTTAATTGTCCTCTCAATAAAGACAACTCAGATTATGAGGAAAAAGAAGTAATAGATTCTGCACAATATTGTTTTGCAAAAATTATATTTTGTAAATGAACAGGACTTTAAGATGACCTTGTAAAACTGGGGCAAGGGGGAATACAGTGCCAGGTTCTGTAAATTCTCTGGTGGCTTTTGGTGTAGAATATTCAGAGGCGATTGTGCTCAGAGATGAGTTACTATGTTGTTCTGTGTCTTTGGCAAACACACAAGGACAGATCATTTCTCCTCCAGAGATATTGCTGGTCTTCTAATTTTGGATGGCAGTGGTCTGTTCCTTAAATTTTTGTTGTCTCAATACTGCCCTTAAAGTTTTCTTAGTACAGATGAGTCCCCAAATGTCAAAACTGAAAGATCTTAGAGATCTTGTAGTCTCTCCCCTTCATTTTATGGAGTACTTTTAGTTCTGAGCTACTATCCAAATTTTAAGTAGGGTCTCCGAAAATGAACACTGAGGCTTGTCTCTTATATCAGCCACTTGAGAATGGCTTACCAAGAAAGATCTTTTCTGGACCAAAGGGGATACTCCTTTAATGGGTCTATGTGAAGAATGTTCTTTGGAACACAGTCTATATCAACATATTCTTCAAGGTCTTGTGTTAGAATCTCATTCCTTTAGACAAAAACTTTCTCCAAGAAAGAAACTTTTGAATGGACAGAAATATTAGTAAGTCCACCATATATTTTCCATGTGGGCTGCTGCTTCTGAGTAGCGTCCCTGATGGCTTCCTCTACCATTCTGTTTTTTTTTTTTTAATGAGACAAAGTCTCAAGCTGTCACCCTGGGTAGAGTGCCGTGGCATCACAGCTCACAGCAACCTCCAACTCTTGAGCTTAAGCGATTCTCTTGCCTCAGCCTCCCAAGTAGCTGGGATGACAGGTGCCCGCTACAACACCCGGCTGTTTTTTGGTTGCAGTTGTGATTGTTGCTCAGCAGACCCGGGCTGGGCTCGAACCCGCCACCCTAGGTGTATGTGGCCAGCGCCCTTGCCTACTGAGCTATGGGCACCACCCACCATTCTGTTTTTTAAATTTTGTACTTCTTAGTGATAATAATTCCTCATGTTTGAGAAATGTTTTTGTTTTAGGGTATGTTAATACATCCTTATTTAATCCTCACACGAATCACATGGAATAGATATTCTCCACATTTCAGTATTTACGTTTAGCAAACATTTATTGGGTGAAGTCTCACAGTATTTCTGTAAGGTGTTATTCACATTTTACGGAATAGAAACTAGAAGTTTAAAGAGGTTAAGTAAATAACTTCTGTTCCTTTTCTGGTTTTTTTTTCATACCTACCCTCTGATTAGAACTGTTCTTACCCCTTAGGAAAAGTAATAGATATGTTTACTGTTCTCCAGAATTCATGCAGTTGCCAAGGCAGCCAAGTTTGTAAAGATAGGGTAGAATTAAACCAACTGTTAAAATTTAATTGTTGGTTGTATTCCCAAGGAAAAAAAATAAGTTGACTATTAGAAGAAGGGAAGAAGAGTCAAAACTTGAATGGACCAGAGGAATAAATACAAATTTATGTTGAGGGTGTAGGGTGTAGAACCTAAATTGAGGGATCTGGTGCCACTGTAGATCCCTGATCTGCGGGTGAAGACCCACATGATAAAGAGTTGCGTTAGGAATGTTTAGCTAGCTAGAGGAATTGGTAGAAAGAGAGACTAGAGGCAAGAAAACAATTTAGGAGGTTGTTGTAATCAAGATTACTCATAGGATCCAGGCCTGGTTATGTCTCTCTCCTTTGCAAAGGGAGAAAAAAAAATTTTTTTTTTTCTGAGACAGAGTCTCAAGCTGTCGGCCTGGGTAGAGTGCTGTAGCATTACAGCTCACAGTAACCTCTAACTCTAACTCTTGGGCTTAAGCGATTCTCTTGCCTCAGCCTCCCAAGTAGCTGGGACTACAGGCACCCACTACAATGCCTGGCTATATTTTGGTTGTAGTTGTCATTGTTGTTTGGCAGGCCTGGGCTGGATTCGAAACCCCCAGCCTCAGTGTATGTGGCTGGTGTCCTAGCCGCTGGGCTATAGGTGCTGAGCCAGAAAAAAAAAATTTTATTGCCAAAGAATTAACATTTTTAAAATTTTTAGCATAGGCCCTGTAGTTTAGCTTTCAAAGAAGTAGTAACTGAAAGGATTTGAACTCATATCCTACTTACCTTCCTTTAACTCCAAAATGCTGCTTTAAACTTGGTGCTGGGTCTGTGCCTTTTCTGAAAGGTGACCTTTCTGTTTCTCAGTGGACCTCCACACACAAAAGCCCTGCTGCAAAAGACGTAGTAAATGTTATTTCCAGTTGATAAACGAAGAGACTAAAACAAAGGTAAATTTAAAGCCTAATCTGAGATCACATATAGAATAACCTTGGAACTGGAAATGGGATTCTGATTGAGTGATCCTTCTTTTTCATTCCTTGGTAAAGATAAACTTAGCTGTCACATCCCCCCTCTACACTCTATCAATCAAATTTAATTTTTCCACAATTTGTACTTGTATCAGTATTTAAATTAGTATAATTATATATATATTTCTTTTTGCAGAGCTAGATGATATACTGCACTATGATTACAATGTTTCCTATACAGAACTTCCCCCCCAAATTAATAGTATTTTCATATCTTTCACTTGAATAATTTTTACAACCTCCATTAAAATTTTTCATACTGTTTCATCAGAATTCATCACAAAACTTATGACTTGGTCCATGTTCCTTAGATAATTGGGCTTGAAGCAAGCATTAAATGCTAACCCTTTATCGGGAGGTGTGATCCTGGGGCAGCAAGAGTGATGGTAGAGGGGAGCGAGGCCAGAACCGTGGGAAGCAAATGTAAGGTGATGCATTATGTGCTAGTCACTCTTCATCACGGGCCGCAGAGAGGTAATAGTGGAGCATTTGGGAGACACACCTATCCACCCACTGAGGACGTTTCCATTCAAGCTGTCCTGAAACTGTTGAAGGTAGTACATGGGAAAGAGAGAGAAGGACGGTTGACTACCCCTCTATATTTTTTCTCCTGCTGGTGAAAATTTTTCAATGAAGACAACCTTCCTCCCCATGCTTCCTGGGTGCATCATCTTTGGCAATTTGGGGGGAAGGAAGATCCTACCGTGTGATTTCACCTGAACCTGGAAGTTGTGACTTGACAGATAAAGCAGGTTGCTTCTGGTTGTGGAGCTCTATGAGCCCACATAGGATTGCTGTGGTGGCACCTGAACGCAGAGTAAGTAAAGCAGACAACCTATGAGAAGCAAAAGATATGCTTGTACAACCAGTTACTAACAGTAGCTGAAAAATCTACCAATTCTTCCCTCCCATCTCCTGTCCAGAAGTCTCCCTCTAAACTCTCCAAGAATGTCCATCCTTTTTTCTTTTCTGCTGCACATTGGAAGAATAAGAGTTGCCTTGGGCCATGTCATAAATACACAAACCCTAACAAAAGCTAATTAGCAACAAATCAAAAAGGCCCATCAGATGAGCAAAAAAAGCCCTCACAAAATCAGCATGCAGCCTGCAGGTCGCTGTTGGACACCCTGCAACCTGTTTTAATCTGGGCCATTTGCTGTCTGCGTTCATTACACACCAGGATCTCCCCGCCCTCTGGGGAGTGACTGTAGGGTCATGGATCCCATTGCTGCTTTCACTTTACCTTTTCATATTACAGAGCATATATCTTCTAGGAGTTTTTAAAGAAAGGGGGCCTAAGAGATGAATCTTCGGAGAAATTGCATTTTCAAAAGAGTCATTATTAACTCATACGTTTGATTGACAGTTTAGCAGCATATAGAATTCTATTTTGAAAATTCATTCAAAATTTAAAAAATTATTGCTTTTGTCGTCTGGCATTCTGTATTATTGTTGACAAATTTAATATTTATAGGTAAAGAAGGCACAAAATCAACAGAATAAAAGATCTTATCCCCAAATTTTAAAAGCTTGATGCTTGACCTTTTGGATATATAGATTTTTATATTTCACAATTTAAGAATGTACATTTTGTCAAATATACATGGAGCATTCATAAAAATTCATAATAAATCAGAGGCTACATCAACATATTTCAGAAATGGATATTATAAAGAATGATTTTTGACTACAACACAATGAAATTAGGAGTTAATATAAAAAGATAAATTTTTAATGTCCCCTTGTATTTTAAAAATTTAAAAACACACTGCTAAATAATTAGTGCAAATTAAAAATACCTGAAACTTAAAGATAACATGTCATAGCAATACTTAAGGGATGTAGCCAAATGTATATTTTAAATATATACAGATGGCAGGACATGGTAGCTCACATTGGTAATCCTAGCAGTCTGAAAGGCAAAGGTGGGAGGATCACTTGAACTCTGGAATTCAACACCATCCTTAGCAAGAGCGAGATCCCATCTCTACTAAAAGTAAGAAAAAAGCTGGGAGTGGTGGGTCTGTGCCCATAGTCCCAGTTACCTCAGAGACTGAGGCAAGAGAATTGCTTGAGCCCAGAATTGTTTGAGGTTGCAGTGAGCTATGATGACCCCACTCTAGCAGGGTAACAGAGCAAGACTTTGTCTCAAATAAATAAATAAATAAATAAATAAAATATAATAAATATATGTATGATAAATATATATGATAAATACATATATGGTAAGAAAGCTTTAAAATGAATTAGTTTCATTTTATGAAGTTATAAAATGAAGAGAATAAACTTAAAGGAAAAAGGAAATACATAAAAAGGAATGGATTTCCATGCACACAGAAAAGAGCATTGACTCTGTGGATCAATTTTGGAGGAAATGATGTATTTGCAATTATGAATAGTACATGAACATGGCGTATCTCACCATTTATTTGATGCCTTTTAAACTTCTTTTATTTACACTTTGTGGATTTTCAGTGGCGACGTCTTTCACATATTTTTTCACATATTTGTTGCTTTTATCCCTGTGTGTTATTTTGATGCTATTATAAATGGCATTAATTTTTGAATTTCATTTTATATGTATGCTGGCACACAGAAATAAATTTTTCATAAAGAATTAGAGTATTATTGTGTGACTCTCACAGTGAATTTAATGAATGCATCCAGGCATTGAACATCAGTAGCTGTTAACATCATAAAAAGACAAGCAGACATTATGAGCTCCTGATAAAAGAACATAAAAGGATCTAACATGAGTCTGATCAAGCCTTTGGATCCAGCTGCCAATTTGTGGTAAACACAAAGGACAGAAAATCCCAAACTTCCCAGTGGGAAGGTAATCAGCCAAATCCGTACTGTGGGAAGTACTACATGTGGGCTCAAAATGCTCCAGGTTCTTCAACAAATCAACTCTTTGGAAAAGAACTGGATTAGGGAGAAATCCTATGAATTAAAAGAGATTTAGAAGACACAAAGTTTTTAGGAATAGTCAACTATAAACTAATAAATAATAGTTTATAGTTGACTATAAATATAGTTACAGTTGACTAATAGTCGACTATAAACTATAAACATAGTGTCTAAGAATGTGTGCACTTGGGTACAAACATCAAAGGAAGCGATCCTAGAAATATTAGGAGAGTGCTCGCTTTTCGGAGAGAAGAGGAGGTTGAGGCTGGGACAGGCTATTGCAGGAGCTGCTGGGGCATCTGGCAAAGTTCTTTCTTAACCCAGATTGTGGAAACATGAGTGTTTGCCTTACAACTCAGTACATTCATTAAGCAATTTTTTTTAATGTGGCTTTTTGTATCTTTGTTTTATTTTACAACATAAAGGTTAAAAAAAAAGTCTGTGAAGCTGAACTAATGAGCAAGAAGATTAGTGAGCAGATAGGAGAAGAGAAGGGAAGTTTTATATTAAAAAAATTTTTTTTGACTGGCACATACTAGGCTCTGTACTAAGGCATCTCACAGATGTTATCTCAATATTCAAAACAAATTATCCTAGAGAGTCTTACACATGTTAAATAACTTGCTTGTGGTAATGAGTACAGAATAGGAGTTCAAGTCTGATGAGTCTGATTTGGTTGTGAAGCAGAATTTCAGTCCATGGTTTAGCAGTCCAGGTTCCCTCCTTGAGCGACATTGGTGAGAAGTATGGGTGTGGTACATACTGATTTCTTTCTGAACATAGTGTCTATGGTATCTATCCTGATGTTAATCACCCTCCCAAAATGTTGTGTGCTTTGTATATGTTGAAAATTCTATGGAAACTTGTATATTAAATTCTCACCTGGACTACCATATAAAAGACTGGTTATGTCACTTATCCTAACAGAAAGGAAAAGCAGTACTTCTAAGAAGACAACATAAGATATGAAAATACAGTGACATCTTTAAATCTCATAATTTTAGGGGAATTTTTTTTTTTTTTTAGTAAAACATGACCAAAGATATTTGAAGTGAGTTTCAAATATAGTTGAGCAGCCGAGCAGTACTAAACATACATTAGGCTACATGGAGGGCTTCTATTTTGAGTCTTCTTATGTGGTATGACTTTAGCCCTGAACACTGTATAAATTTGGACTAGACATGTCTGCCGTTTGACTTTGAGTCAAACATTTCTTTTGTTGCAGCTTGATTTTTCTAAAGTTGGCTTTATATTTTATAGTTTTAATTTTGACTGTTTTTCTTAGCATTTTATCCAGTCTGACAACTTTGTGCTCTTAATTTACAGGGAACTAGCTTCACCTTTATCTAGCTTTCTGCTTTTCCATTCCTTTGGCATGCTTGTACTATTATTACAAGACAGTCAGGAAAGATTTTATGAAATGACATTGGGAAACTGCTTAAAATAACTGTGTAAGTTGAGTTGATTCTATACTTTTAGAAGAATGTTGAAACTAAAAAGTAATTATACAAATATATTTGAAGCATATTCTTCATTTTATCATTTCAGGGCATAATATTTCAAAGTGTCACCTTCTGACTAACCTGCATCAAAATGACCTGGTATGCTTACTTCAAAAACATGTTCTGTCGGTCCCACCCCACCCCTTGTCAATCAGAATCTCTGCATTTTTAAATAAGTGCACATGCCTAGAATTTGGTCCTTATCCTTTAAAAATTTCCTATTTATTTCTTCACTTTGAATTTCTTATCTACAGTATCTGTAGGGACATTGTAGATATCAGTAAGGCATCTAGAGGTTGATTTCGTAGATCGTTTTCATGTTGTTGAAACAATGGATTTCTGATGTAAGTTGATTATCTTCACAGTTTCGCATAAATACATTTCTTTCCCACAAATTAATGATACCTTGAATGACAGTAAATGATTTCTGAATGATTCTCAGCTGCATTGTCACAGATATTAAATTAAGATATGATGCTGTGCTATGCATATATGTAGGACTAAAAAGGAATCAGAACTCAGAAGTTCTTTTTCTAGAATGAGTGTCAATTATTCCAGTCATTAACCTTTGTATGTTTGTGTGGTATAAGATAACAGTAATTTACTTCTTTTCCTGACAAGTGATTATTCCATCTCTGAAGCAAACTGTTCCTTCCAGTGCTGGACAATTTGCCTCTATTATTTCCACTTACTCCAGTACCAGACCTTCTGATAGCAATTAAGCACTAGCATGTCAAAGTGGACCCAGTGAATAATTCAAGCTAAAAGCATTGGGGAAGAGGAATATGGACGTTCTTATATTATTTCCGGCAGGAAGAGAAAGAGAAGGAGCATTGTGAAATATACCCAGAGCCGCCTTTGTAACAAAGACATATTCTCCAGGAGGAAAGACTTTACCAGAGCCTTATTCTACCTGGAGGAAGGGCGTTTCTCTGACTCCAACCCCCTCTAGTCTTACTGTCCCACTCAAGGCCGCAAGGGGGAAGAAACTTAGAAACACTTGTGCAGGTCACAGGCCAGGGACGTGGTCTCACTGAAAGACTAGATTTAATCATAATAGAATTCGTCCTTTCCCCCTTATCTTACCATCACACCATTAGGGCTCCAGGGTAATTAATGAGTTGCAGCCAAAAGAGTTGTAACATATAGACTCTATTTGGGGTGGGGGGTGTTCAGGGAAGCCCAAAGACAACAGAAGACACAAACGGGCTCCAGAGGAATCTGAAACACAGCCAAAGTCCTAGCTGGATTAACGTGAAATCTCACACCAAAGGCCTCTGCCCCCAATTTCCTTACAACAAAAGATTACGAGTCATGCTAAAATGAGTAAAAAGCACAGTCTGAAGTGTCTCCAAAGCAAGCATCAGAAGCAGACTGAGCTAAGAGACAGATTTTGAAATTATCAAGCAGGAAAATTCTTTTTTTTTTTTTTTTGAGACAAGAGTTTTCCTCTATTGCTCAAGGTAGAATGCAGTGGTGTCATCATAACTCACTGCAACCTCCAACTCTTAGGCTCCGATGATCCTCCTGCCTCAGCCTCCCAAGTAGCTGGGACTACAGATATGTGCCACCATGTCCAGCTAATTTTTTTATTTTTTGTAGAGATAGGGATGGGCGTCTCAATCAGGCTGGTCTTGAACTCTTGACATTAAGTAATCCTCCTGCCTCAGCCTCCCAGAGTGCTAGGATAACAGTCATGAGCCACTGCAACCAGCCTAGGCAGTAAATTTAAAGGATTTATGGTTAGTACTATGTTAAAGACTCTAATGGAAAAAACAGATAACATGAAAGAACAGATGAATAATGTAATTGGAGAGACGGAAACTATAGGAAAGAATGAAAAGGAAATGAATGTAGTATAAATGAAGAATGCCTTTGATGCATCACTGTTCAGTAGACTGACACAACCAAAGAAGGAATTGGCGAGCTTCAAAATAAGTCAGTAGAAACGTCTCAGAAATGTAAAGAGAAGAATAAAATGACAACGGAACATCCAACAATTGTGAAGTGATTTGAACAGGTATAACATGAAATTAGAATGTCAAGAGGTGAAGAGCAAGCAGAATCGAAGAAATGCACAAAGAAGAGATAGTTGAAGGTCAGGAATTGATCCTAAAAAAGCTTTTGACAAAATGCACATCCATTCATGATAAGCTTTCTTAGCAAACTTGGATTAGAAGTGAATTTCCTCAGCTTGATAAAGGATATCTCACAAGAGAAATCCATAGCTAATATCATACTTAATGGTGAGAAACCATGTTTCCCCCTAAACTTAGAAATAAGGCAAATATGTCTCCTCTCACCAGTCTTATTCAACATTATACTAGATGATTTACTGCAATAAGACAAGGAAAGGAAATTAAATCTGTATATATTGTGAAGGGAGAAATCAAACTGACTTTGTTCACAAATGACATGATTTTCTATGTAGAAATTGCTAAAGTATACCCCTCCACCCCAAAAAGCCACCAAAAAACTCCTGAAATTGATAAGCCAGTAGAGCAAGGTTCCAGGATGCAAGGTTAGTATATAGTACACAGAAGTTAGTTGTTTCCCTGCATAACAGCAATGAGCAGTTGGAATTTGAAATTTAAAAAAATCGTGGTGCCATTTATAATAGCATTCCCCCTGCAAAGGAAAAAAAATGCTTATGCACAAAATGTGTAGGCTCTATAAGCAGAAAATTATAAAACTCTAATGAAAGAAGTAAATAAATCTAAACAAATGGAGAGATATTTTGTGTTTGTGGATTAGAATACCATTGCTTCTCTGCCTTTTGGCTAAGACCAAGTATAGAAGACTCAATACTTTTGTTGTTTGGGTTTTTAGTCATTCTTTTTGTTTTGCTGAAAAAAGTTTTGTTTCCATTTGGTCTAAGACTTGGGAGAGGGCTCTGGGGTGGTTAAACAGCTGGCTGATGGCTGGAGGGAGTGGCTCAGGCAGAAGCCCTGACATTTTGAGAGGGCCCGTCAGAGGTCCCCCTCCTAGTGATGCTTGAAGGTAAGCCTTTCCAAGAGATACTCACCCAGCCCAGCCTGAGGCCCCAGCCAGGCTGGAGATGGGTCAGGTACCACCCATATTATTGATGAATTTTACCTCCTCATCTAGGAAGTAGCTTTCCAGGAAGTCACAGAGATAAGAGTCTACACAGGTAGATCCTCAGGGCTCCCACAGTGGCCAGGGTTTGTCCCTGCTTACCTGGAGACAACTTCTGCGTGTCTTAGGAGATGTGACCTCCTCGCTGGTGTTGCATCTTCCAAGCCATTGTTGTCCTGGAAGTAGAAGCCCCAGGGAGTGGTGGGTGTAGGAGGCCTGCAGATGCAAGTTGACCAGGCGGCTGATAGCTGCCTGCACCTCCTAGGAATGATCGATGTCTTCGGGAGCTCATGGTTGACGGGCAGTAAGGAGCTAACTACAAAAACGATTATGGCTAATCCCAGAAGCAGGAGGTAGCTGAGAAAATGGTCCCAGAGGTTGCAAGTGAAGCAGAGATTGGAAGATGGTCAGAGGCTGGAAGAGAAGAAGTCCCAGGGTCTATTCCATTTGTACATTGTTGAAGCAAGACACAGATCCCTGAGACGTGGAACACACTGTCTCAATATTGTTGAGATGCCAGATCTTACTAACTTTAATGTATAAATTCAATGGAATCCCAATAGACATCCTAGGAAGCTATTTTTGAATATAGACACCAACAAAGTTTATATGGAAAAGCAAAAAAACCTAGAATAGCCAATGTAACACTGAAGAACAACAAGGTTGCAAGAGTCACACAAACTGATAATCAGGTCTGTTTATAAAGTTTGCAATAGAGCAGTGTGGTATTAGTGAAAGAGTGACAAATAGATCAGTGCAGTGGAACAGAGAGCCCAGAAATAGACTCACACAGATATAGTCAAATGATGTTTGACAAAGGAGAAAAGACAACTAAATGGAGAAAGGATAGTCTTTTCAACAAATGTACATCCATATGCAAAGTAGTGAAGCTACCCACAGATCTTACATCTTTGACAAAAATTAACTGAAAATAGGCTATAGACTGAAATCTCAAGTGCAAAACTATAAACCTTCTAGAAGAAAACAGAGGAAGAAATCTAGGTGACCTTGGTTTTGGGAATTAGAACTCTGTACTATCTTCTCACAAGTTTTCCGTAAATCTGAAACTATTATAAAAAAAAAGTTTATTTAAAAAAAATGAAAGCTGCTGTTTCAAAATCAGAAGTGAAAACAAAATCTCACGTATGAAAACAGAAGGATAATTGGAGCCAGTTGTTTTAGAGAAAAAGATTCAGTGTGCGTGTGTGTGTGTGTGTGTGTGTGTGTGTGTGTGTGTGTGGATAATCTAATTAAATAGCAAGGCATGAAGTGAGCATGTTAACCAGAACTCTTGGAGGCATTGGTAGAAAATCTGGCTGACTCTTACGCAAACTGCGTATCGTATTTGCACAATTGTTGAGTTGCCATCCAAATCATTTCCCTTCACCCCTACATTTGTGTACTTGTGTCAGAATATTTATAGCATGTAGGATATGAAAATAAATATGCTGGAGTCCTAACTAACATCACAGAGGATGGCATGGTAATTACACTCAGAATGGAGAGCAGTTATATTTAAGAACCTCTTCACAAGTTTTGTTAAATTCTGTTCCCTATCTCCCTAGAGGAGAAAAGACAGATGCAGACTTTAGCAAGGGAAAAGAAATAGTGCAAGTCCACGTTGAGGTTATATCCCATGTCATTTGGTGATAAAAAGGGAAGGTTACTCCTCTTACTGTTTTGACTGTTTTTGATAGGTAGGTAGGCCTTTCCTTTTCTTGTGAAATTCTTTTCATCCTCCAAGGCCAAGTCTTCCATGACACTTCTCTCTGTAATCCACATTATATTCCTTTGTTGAACTACTCTAATGTTAATAAATATACATGGCATCACTACATTGATTCTTAAATAAGAGTCTGTTCGAATATCATACTTACAGATTATTTGAGATATCCACATATCATATATATGATATTTTTTCCTTCTTATGAGACCTTATGGGAGAAATTCTTAGTTTTCCTTATGAGGCACAATTAGCCATCTCCCAGCTAACCTGCTGGTTTTCATTTAGTGATGCTATTACACGTCACTGTAGCCACCAGTTGGTTTTCCTTTATTGTTTCGTTGTGCAAACTGAGTGCCAAATTCATTGTCTGTCACTGGCAACTGTATATGGGGCCTTCGGGCTTACGGCTGTACGTTTCTTCCTCCTGGCTTCATCGTTTTCAGTTGCTACTGTTTTCCTTGCCTTAACATCATCAATAATTTATTTTTTATTCTTCTCCACTATATGCATATTCGGAGGCATTCTCAAGTCCTTTGTGAAAGAATTGAAACGTTAAAATTACTCATGGGTGTGTGGGTTATAGCTGATGTAGTTTCCAGTCTGAGCTGGGTCACTAACTAGTCATTTGCTTTTCGTACCTTCAGTTTCCCCACTTGCAAAATGAAAGAATTATCTTATATAATTTCTAACGCCCTTTCCTGATACAAAGTAAATAAATATATATGTCAGTCTTATTTGAAAGCTCTCTGACAGTAGAGATCATCCTTAGTCTCATTATCTTACAGAGGACCTTACACCAGATCTTTTAAATTTTTTTAATTGAACATTTTCCAGGCCCTTGTTCCTGTATGTGGGTTACTATTAACAAAATTTTTCAAGTTGAGATCTGACTGCCATTTTTACTAAAATATGGGGAGTTACATTTATACATTTTCTATGCCGTAGGCTGTGCGAGTTGTTTGTGCATATCCCAGGTATTTCTGGAGGGCCTTGGCGAATAAGTGACTGCACTTGTGCCAAAATCATTGGCCCATCTATCAACTGGATTACTCTAACCTCTATAGCATACATTGATATAGAAATATGGCATGTCCAGCATTCAAGGAGGAGGTAGCAAGTGTAAAAATGCATTATCATTGATGAAAAGCAGAGCAAGAGAAAATGTAAGTAAATTGTATTTGGAGTTTTAAGTTCCAGTTTTGACTCTGACTCTGAGGTTTTTTTTGTTTGTTTATGTTTGTTTTAAACATTAAAAGAATTTTAAAACATCTCATTCCATCGTCATTGGTTCTAAACCATTTAAAACAATTTACCATCTTCTTTAAACCTTAGGGAAATCTCTATACCTCCCAGATCCTTTGATTCTTCATCTTCATCAGTGAGGTGCTGGACAACGTGATTGCTTCGGTCCTTTCCAGCGCTAACATTTGAAAGCTTATATAGCTTCAGTATTAGATTGAAGATAACTGGCTTTGCTTTGAGCTCCTAAGGTGTCATAAAACTATCAAGAATCACAACCATGTTCATAGCTTGAGCCTAGAGTGTTGAGAGAATCAATATTTTGTTCCAGACAATACTTCTGCAGTAACTGCCTCGGTGTTACCTCCCAGACCTCTCACTTAACGGTCTTTGCAGCTCTGGAACAGCAAGGTTTATACAGAGTCACACAGATCCAGCCTAAGGCTCTGACTGCAGTTGGTGTTGATGGTGTTCAGAAAATTGTCAAAAATTCAATGGGTATCTACTTGCTGCTTAGGAAGCTTTATGCTGCTGTCTTGAAGCCTCACACAGCTAATGGACAGGGGGTATTTTAAGTACCATCAGTTTCTATTTCTTCTTCTCTATTGAATCATTCCCACCTATATATTGCAAGCTCTAGACTCCCTTATCTAAAACTACCAAAAAAAAAAAAAAAAAAAAAAAGAAAGAAAGAAAAAAACACTTCCTTGACAGTCAAATTACTCTGTATTTCCACCTATTTTCCTTGTTTCTTTCCTAGAAAAACTTCTCAATCTCTCTTTCAGTCTTCACCTCTTAAGCCCTCTTTACATTTTTCAGATTAAAATTTGAACTCATATTTGTTATGTATTTACAACTTGATCTCTCTCTCTCTATATATAGAAACATTCAAAGTTCTGCCTTTCACATCTGAAAGTATCTTTATACTACCCTTGAACTTAATTGATGGTTTACTGGCTTTAGAATCTTAGGTTGGAAGTCAAAGTCATTTTTCCTTAGAATTTTGAAGGCATTGCTCAGTTATCTTCTGACTTCAAGTATCGCTCCTGGGAAGTTCAAAGAAATTCAAAAAAAAAAACCTAATATTTATTTATTTATTTCAGAGATAGGGTCTTGCTATTTTGTTTTTTATTAAATCATAGCTGTGTACATTAATGCAATCATGGGGTACAATGTGCTGGCTTTATATACCGTTTGAAATATTTTCATAAAACTGGTTAACATCGCTTTTACCACATTTTCTTAGTTACTGTGTTAAGACATTTATACTCTACACTTAGTAGATTTAACATGTACTCTTGTAAGATGCACCATAGGTGTGGTCCCACCAATCACCCTCCCTTCACCC